>JAASFV010000241.1:0-30220 GCA_023334015.1 Globisporangium paddicum
ACTTACAGAAATTTATTCAAAGACGTAAAATACCCATATGTTTTTCAAATATATCAGGCTAGTCTGGCCAACAGCCAATCAAATCGTATTATTTGGAGCATAGCAAAGCCAATTTTGGGACAAATAACTATAGTCTTTGCAGCTCTATAGCTTTTTAACAAGAGCAGCTTCCGACACGTGAATTCGTACAAAACGTTCAAGAGATCCAAGCAATCTTGGTCGTTTTTTTGCTAAAAAATGTTAACTTTTGGCCGAGATATGGGTTCTCAAACAAAACCATTCAGTCATAACGCGGACAATAGTACAGTATTTTAGACTCAACGCTGAAACACCCACGGCGTGTACTACGGCGATCAGCCTGAATACCTGAGCATATATCCTCGCGAATGACTACGTCCGTCATGATGGCCGGGTACGTCGAGCGCAGCCACTGGAAGGCGTCCACGTGTGTTGCTTTTCAGTCGGAGCTGCCTCAAACCCTGTCAAAATCGGTGATCGTAGTAACAATAATCGATTTTGACGGGTTTGAGGTAGCTCCGACTGAAAAACTACACACAAAAAAAAGAAGCAACCAAACAAGTTCAATGGCGACGGAAGGCACCAGCGGTGGCCTGCTCGGCTCGGGACTCGGCGTCGGCCTCAACGCGTTCGTGTACGCGCTCGTGGGGCTGCACGTGCTCGTGCTGGTAAGAACTACGCTCTCTCCCTTTCTCTCCTACCTCTCGCTCTCTCTGCATCTGGGTGGGTCGCTCGCTCTCTTTGAACCAAAAAAAACAAACTCCTTCCTTCTTGCGATGGTGGCACGCGGAGCACCAGCAGCTGACGCCTATATGTGTATGTGTGTGAAGGGCTACTGGGTGATGAAGTTTATGCAAGACACTACCAAATCGTCCAAGCGCTCAATTAAGAAGAACCAGTGAGGTGAGCGAGTGAATGGCCGTCAAGTTCAACAAGCAACAAGAAAAAGATTTCCACGGCTGGATGAGAGCGAGCGAGTGACAGCAAGACATGGATATTTGGATGAATTTAATATGGTGGGCGTGCGGTGCGGATGATTGACGCACTTGCGTGCAAGTGCATGTGTGTCGTTGCTTCATTTTTGTGTCTCATTGCTTCATTTTCTGTGTGGTGTGTGTGTTTTTCTTTTCGTGGGCGTGTAAACACTCCTGGTGTGAAGTTTAGTCCTTGAAGAAGATGCGCGCGCCGTTGAGCGACCAGTCGAGCAGGTCGAACTCGCGTCGGTTGAGCTCAATACGCTTGGCCGTGAGCTGCAGCGTGTGCACTTCCTCCTCGTCATCGATGAGCTCCGCCGTCGTCTCCTGCTGCTGGCGCGCCGCCTGTTCCCTCTTGCGCGCCTCGCGCTCCGCTTGCTTGAGCTGATGGACATATGAGATGTAAGTCAGTTTCTCACCATTCAATACTTGCACCATACCCCACTTACGTTGTACGTGTCTTCCTCGTCCTTGTACTTGCGCACGACTTCTTCAAACCAGTGCAGCGCGTCAAAAGCCTGATGCGCACACCACAAACAACAGAGTCGTTAGTTAGCAAAACGTCACTGCAAGCATTTGATATCCGACAAATCTATACCGTACCTCGCCCTGGTTGAGGATCGCGAGGATGTACGCGAGGCCGATCGCAAAGCCGTCGTCCGAGAAGTACGACTCGCGACGCCGCGTGTTCTTGTACATGAGGTCCTTCGCCTGGACCGTCGTCTCGACGAAGTTGATCGTGAGCGCCGGTATGATGTGGTAAAAGTTCACGAGGTGCTTCTGCTCGTCGCTCGCCGTCACATCCTGGAAGACCTTCACGAGCACCTTGAAGTAGTCATTGTTCTCGGAAAAGTTTTTGGCCAACGTCGAGATGACTGAGTCGAGGTTCTTCGCGGCGATGACAGTCTCGCGCGACAATTTCGCGCCGCTGATCTCCTGCTGCGTGACGTCACCGGTTTCTTCGTCGGTCTCGCGTGGGAGCCCGTCGCCGGCGTACGCCTCGAACTTGAAGTGCGTGTGGTTCAGGTCGGGCACAAACTTGATCGCGTTGCTGCAGTAATTCATGCCAGCTGATCGTACCATGCGCACATACCCGAGCGCATTGCCAATCTCCGTAATGAGCATGCGGAACTGGTCCAAGAAGGTCTTGCCCGAATCCGACACACCCAGCTTGCGGATATCCTTGTTGAACTGGAACGCGCGTTCGTATGGGTACTTGTTGTCGACAGTCGGGTCGTCGCGGTGCTTCTTGTACCAGCGCTTCTCGCGCTGCAAGTAGCTCTTGATGTATTCGTCAAAGAGGAACTGCGAGAAGATGTCAAACTTCTTGGTCAGAAACTGGTACGTGAAGTTCACGGTCGTGTTCATGATACCCATGCCGTGAGTGCGGATCGAGCTCGCGATCGAGTGGATGTTGATCGAGTTGAGATGGCGCGAGCCTTTGTCGCTTCGTCGCTCCAGAAAGAACTGCTGGTTCAAGTTGTAGTTGTACCGCGCAACGAAGATCTGGATGTTGCGCATGATCTGCAAAATGTCGAGCCCCTGGTCCAGCGAGCCCATCGGCAGGTGGTTATCCGCGAGACTCAGCCCATACTTGTCGTTCGCGAGGTTCCTCATCTCACCATAAGTCTTCCAGTCGTGCAGCGCCACCGTTGTCAGGTTGTAAAACGTGCTCTCGAGGTAGTGTGTCACTTGCAGGCGAAGATCGAGCGTCTTCCCGTGTAGGCGAATGGGACGCAAGTCCAAATAGTGGTGAAGCACTTTAAAGTCTGCACTCTTCGGGTTCGGCGCATCGAGGTGATCGAGGTGCACCGAGTGAATGTGCAGACGCAGGTCGTTTTCGACATCTTTGCACAAGTTCTCGACAATCTCCTCTTCGATGACGGAGTCAATGAACGTCGAGTACGAATTAATGTACAGCGCGTTGTCGGTCTCATGCTGCGCTCCACGTAGCAACTTGATCGCGTCCAGAAAGCCTCCAATCACGTACTGGATGCGGTTCGCTTGCTCGGGCTGACCGTACAGGTCTTGCAGGAACGGATGGAGCAGCTCGCGACTCCAGTAGAAGAACGAGCAATCGCATGCGTTGCGGATCTTCCGCTGGAAATCGCTCAGCAGACGCAGCTTCCAGATCAGCTTGACCGGTTCATCGGCGTTCTTGAGTTCAATGGGACCTTTCTCTGATTCGCCATCTGCCACACTGGAGCCGCTATCTGGTGAGATCAATGCAATCTGAGTGGCGAGATCCAACACTGTGATTCGAGTGTAAGAGAACGATTCGCCGCTGTGGAGGATGTCTTCAAGCACAGTCACTGCAGCGAGGACATCGAGCTTGGTGTCGTCGAATCGCTTGCTGGCTTCCAGTTTCGCCTTGAGCGGGCGAAAAAACGCGAACAGCGAGTGGGTCACTTGGCGAATCAGCAGTGACGTGCACTCGGCCAAGATCGGGTTCTTTCTCGCAAACATGAACTCCACAGCCTTGAGAATTTCGATGCACGTGTATAGCGGACGCACGACGCGCTTCTGCATCGGGATGCCCAGTGCTAAGTGCAGATTCACCAGCGTGTGCATCATCGTCTGGACACGTTTCGCAAGAATGAGGCCTTTCAGGATCAGGTTCCCACGCACACTCAGAGTTCGTGACGCGTCCCCCATACCACGGGTGGTCGGCTGGAAAAACGACTCCATGCGTACGAGCCATGCATTCAGCTCCATCTTTGCAGACGCAACGTCACCGGGGAAAGCCTCGTCCAGCGAGTGCAAATACTCGCGCCGAAACTGGACAATGTCAGCTGGCTGGAGCTTCTTCGAGTTCATCGGTGCGTACTTCAGCAGGAAATCGGGGATGTACCACAGGATCTTGCCGCAGATCGTGACACACGGTGCCTTCATCTGCGTCTCCCACAAGCGCTTGTACAGTGCTGGGTCGGCTGGCACGTTCGCTGGAAGCAAGCGACGGTGCAGCACGTAGAGTCCCGCTGTACCCACGAGATTGTTGCGCTCGTACGTCTCCGTGGCAGAGTTGATTGCTGATTCAGCCACCCCCAGTCGCGCACTGATGCAGTGCAAGAACTCATCCAGGAAGACTCGGTTCGTTCGAATGTCGATCTTGGATTCGCGATCGCTGCTGGCACGTCCGCTCTCGCCATCATCGCTGCGGTCTTCATCATCCTCCTCACCCGGGTCAAGCGACGAAAAGGCTTCAAAGTCTTGCTCGATACACGTCTGGAACACCTGAGCACTCATGATCGTCTGATCCAAGCTCACGAGAAGGCGCTCAAACTGCTTCACCTTGTCCACCGTGATGTTGTATCGCGTCGGGTCTGCACGCACATACTGCATCATGCGCTTGTACTTGTCCCACGACGTGATGATATTCGGATTGTCGATCACGATAGCGTCGATCGTGATCATCACCTCCAGAAGACTCGCCAGCGCGTCAAAGACAGGATGCAGGTGGACGAGCTTGAATGTCGACTTCCAGAGCTTCTGGAAACTCTGGTACAGGCTCGCGAGCTGATGAATCATGTTGATCGTGATGGCATTGCAGCGGTCCACAAAGTTGGAGATATCCTGGAAGAACGGCAACATGCGTCCGATGTGAACTTCGTCTTCGCCAGCCTTCACTTCGCCTTCTTCGCCGTGGCACGCTTGGCCAAACATGATCAGCGCCGGGTAAAAATTGTCTTCTACCGTCACTTTGAGCTCGGAGATCTCATCGCAGAGCACAGAGAACACCGTGAGCACTTTGTTAAAGAGCTCGTTATCGGTTTTGATGAGATCCTGGACGTCGACGCGCTCGGCAGGGTGCAAAAAGAGCTGGATAGGGTCCGCCTGCAAATATTCGTTATGGAATTGAGAAGACGTTAGCTATTATACATGATGGAATGCTGCTCGACTCGCCAAATGACGAGCGTACCCAGTATCCCCAGACTTCCGACATGGCCGCAGTGATGGCATCCTCGATCTCCTTCAGCTTCGTCTGCGCGCAAGCGAAATACCAGTACGTAAACAAGAGAGATACATCAATAACATAGCATGACATGTTCATGTGGCAAAGTGATTTCAATGAGGAGCCGTACCGTGTGGTCATTGATAATGT
This sequence comes from Globisporangium paddicum, assembly GCA_023334015.1. Classification (NCBI taxonomy): domain Eukaryota; phylum Oomycota; class Peronosporomycetes; order Pythiales; family Pythiaceae; genus Globisporangium; species Globisporangium paddicum. Next base: position 5,095 of record JAASFV010000241.1, read on the forward strand.
TCAGCCCACGCTGCAGCTGATCACGAATCGGCTGATCTGTTTCACACACACAGGCGCACAACGAGCTTCATACGTTAGGCACCAGCATAATGATAAAAATGCTTCCCTTGCCTTGTAGCGTACCTTGCGCGTCGAAGTCAGAGAACGGGCTCCCAAACTGGTCGTCTGCGAGGTTCCAGTTCTCCGTGATCGTCGAGAGCGCGTTGCTGTCCTTGCGGCCCTTAGTCACGCCAAAGTTGGACACGAAGGATGACTGGCGGCCTCGGTTGCCCGCACCCGCACCGCCGCCGCCGGCGTTGCTGGCGCGACTCGACGCCCGCGAGAGCCGCGACGCGTTCGAGTGCGAGCGGTTGCGGTTGCTCACGTGGGACCTGGAGAGCGACGTGAGGCGCAGGTCTCTGGCTGAGATGTCGGACGCGCGCGAGTCCGCCCTCCCCATATCGAAGCGCGTCGAGTCAGCCCAGGACGCCTTGGAGTCGAACCGCGGGCGCTCGTGGCCGCCGCGGCGCGGGGACGACGGCACGCTCGCCTCGTCCGAGCCGTCGGACGCGTGCCTCTCGCCTTCCCGGCGCTTCTCACTCTCACGCGCACCACCGCTCGCAGCGGCGGCCGAGGGCGACGTGGGCTGCGGTGGCTTCGTGCTGCTGCTGCTGGCCTTGGCAGCGCTCATCCTGCCTCCTGCTTGCTTCTCTCTCGCTTGAGCTTTGGTCGTGATTGCTTCAAAGACGATTTTGTGCTGAAGATTTTGAAGAACGCCTTCATACGTGGTCTAAGCGTAACCTCCGAGGGTTACTACGTAACCGAAGGCTACTCCGTCAGCAAGTTCGCATGAAATTTATTGGTATTTAACAGACATCTTGGATTCACTATGGCGTTGTTCACTTTCATCAAAAACCACGTTTGGTGAGCAGGTGCTCAGTAAAACCAAGATATCTGTTAAAATATTGTCGGGCGTCAACAAATTCAGGTTAAAATACATGGTGTTTGGTCATTTTGTCGATCGTGAACCAATCAACGATCAGTGGTTTTTACGGCAGATTCTGCAAACAATGTAATATACAAGAAAAGAAGAAGGGTGCCCTAATATACCGGTAAACTGCGACATGCTGTAAACATTGCAAGAAAAGCATTTGCTTTAAAAAATATACTTTGATTTCCTGGATTTTTTTCGTATAAGGGCTCAAATTTAGGGGTCCCAACAAATAATAAAGGTTTTTGTATGGTGATTTCCTATAAAAGTATAAGGAATAAGGGCATCTCAATTGAGGGACAGTTCAGTCCAAATCTATACAAAGCAAATTTTATAAGGGCCAATTCGGCCAAATGTGATAAATAAATAATTTTAGCCGATAAAAGTCAAATTTTAGGCTGATTTTATCACTTTTCATTTTTTTCTTTTGAAAAAAGATGAAATTTTGTCTTTATAAAGGTATTTGTAAAAGGACAACGTCGAAAAAGTGGCCCCTTACAACTAGAGGACAAGCGAAGATACACGAAAGCAAGCGCTCACAAGTACCGTAGTGCAAGCAATGGGCGCCGTAGCAGTTTGACTGAGAGAACATGAAAATCACCTTCACATCCGTTGAGGCAATCTCTTCTTCCTTCGCTCGAATTTACGGGCTTTCACCAACGCGCGAGACGAAAAGCGGTCCGAACACGAGCACCGTGGTCGAGAGCAGCTTGATCACGACGTGGAGCGCAGGTCCGGCCGTGTCCTTGAACGGATCACCCACAGTGTCGCCCGTGACCGCAGCCTTGTGCGCTTCACTGCCCTTGCCGCCAAAGTTGCCCAGCTCCACGTACTTCTTTGCGTTGTCCCACGCGCCGCCGACATTGTCGAGGAACAGCGCCATCATGATGCCCGTCACGGTGCCAAACATGAGGTAGCCGGCCAAAACCTCGGCCCCGAGCAGTGGTTTTCCTTGGTACTCTCCAATCTGGTTAACACAAACACACACAATGAGAGCGTTAGCAACAGCACATAACGATGGCAACACAGGACTATAACTCACCACACGGAAGATCAGACCAACTGCGACTGGGAGCAAGACCGCCAACAGACCAGGTAACCGCATCTGCTTCAGCGCGGCTTCCGTCACGAGCGCGACACACGTGCGGTAATCTGGTTTCTGCTTGCCCTCCATGATCCCAGGGTACATTTCGAACTGGCGACGCACTTCGTTCACGACTTCGCCAGCAGTGTCGCCCACCGCAGCGACCGCGAGGCCCGTGAAGAAGAACACCATCATCGTGCCCAAGAGACCCCCGACGAGCACCTCGACAGTCGCAATGTCGACAGTTTTGAACTCCTTGCCGGCAAACTCGGAAAACTCGTCCATGAACGCACCAAACAGGACAAAGCACGCAAGCGCGGCTGACCCGATCGAGTACCCTTTCGTGATCGCCTTCGTGACGTTGCCAGCCGCATCGAGCTTGTCAGTCGCGTCACGGACGTATTCTGGCTGGCTGCTCATCTCCGCAATACCGCCGGCATTATCAGCGATCGGGCCGTAATTGTTCATCGCCAGGACGAACACCGCCGATGACAACATCCCCATGGTAGCCACAGCAGTGCCAAATAACCCAGCATGACGGTTGTTTGGGCCGCCAATGCCAGAGCTAGCGCCGAGATGATACGCGCTGATGACTGCGACACTGACCATGAGAGTCGGAACGACCGTCGACTTCATCCCCACAGCCACACCAGTAATGATGTTCGTCCCATGGCCAGTCGTACTCGCCTTCGCAATGCTTCTCACTGGGTAGTACGCGTAATCTGTGTAGTACTGCGTCGATTTTACAAACACATACGCCGTGACCATGCCGACGACGCCGCACAAGAAGAAATGGAACCACGCGTTTGGGTGCGCGTCGCTGTGCAAGAGCCACCTCGTCGTGAAGCAGAAACCGACGAGTGCGAGCCCAAGCGACCAGTTGTATCCAGTCTGGAGCGTCCCCATCGGGTTGTGGTTGCCGCGCGTAGACTCCGCTTCGCTTGGAGCGGTGACCATCATGATGCCGATACTGCTCACGATAATGTCGAAAGCATGCACGACCACTGGGAAGAACACGAACGCGACCGGGTACTCCAACTGGGCCTCTCGCGCAAGTGTGCCACCCAGGATCATCGCACCGATGATCTCCGCCGCGACACTCTCAAACACGTCTGCGCTACTGCCGACGCAGTCGCCCACCATGTCACCGACGAGATCTGCGATCACTGCTGGGTTGCGAGGGTCATCTTCGGGAATGCCGGCCTCGATTTTGCCTACGAGATCCGCACCAACGTCTGCCGCCTTGGTGTAAATACCGCCGCCGAGCTGCATGAACAGCGCGACAAACGACGCGCCAAAGCCGTAGCCGACCATGAGCAGCGGAATGTCGGTCGGATCGAGCGTCGACGAGAACATCGTGTACAGAGAGATGTACAGGATGCTCACTCCAGCCACACACAGCGTGATGTCGAGCACCGCTGAGAATGCACCACCGCGGAAACAGATCAGAAGCGCTTCTCCGTACGATCGCCTCGCTGCACTTGTCACGCGGATGTTCGCCTGCGCCGATACCCACATGCTGATGTACCCGGCTGCTGCGGAGCACACTGCTCCGATGATGAACGAGATCGCGCACAGCACACCGAGCGTGACGTTGCCCAATTTCTCGACGCCTGACGCCAGCGCGCTCGTTGGTCGCAGCGCGTAGCTGAAGAAGATGAGTGCCGCGATGGCCACAGCGATCCGCGAAATGGCAGTGTACTGGATCCGCAAGAAACCTTCTGCGCCCTCGCGGATCGGGTTCGAGACCTCGCGCATCTCCGGCGTGCCGTCGTCCTTGCTGAGCACCCAGTTCGACAGGTAGAGCGAGAAGATCGTGCCGTACCCACAGATCGTGAGCACGAGGAAGATTGGCCGGAACTCGGAGCTGAAGAGCAGCAAAAGCAAGCCGACGCCCGACACGACCATCAAGGGTGTCTTCACCTCGATCTTGCGCGCATAGGCGTGCGACGCCGTGCCGTTGCTCCCCAGAAGAGCGTCGTGGTGATCGCCGTAGTATTCCCCAGCGTTGGCACCGCTGGCACCGAACTCGATGTCCGGCGTGATGTGGTGCGGGAGCGTCGTACTGTGCTGCCCGACGTACATGGTCGTCTCGATCTTCTTTTCCTTGTTCTTTTCACGGCAGACACGCGACAGTTGTTGCTACAGTACTGGTGGCAGAAGACGGATGGATGTAGATACAGAAAGCTCCGCTCTCTCGCTTGTCTTCTGTCGCCGTCTGGTAGTAAAGTGGATGCAAAAAGAGAGACACACACGTGTAGTCACTCGCCGCCGCTCTTCTCTCGCTTGCTCCTTCGCAGGTTGCTTCTATAGAACTGTGTGAGATTGCGGCACGCGTGGCAAAGCAAATCTAAACGGGCAACATCTATTCAGACAATATATATGCACAAAATAAACGGCTCGTCTCGTTTTTGCACGTTTAGCGCTTTCATTACTTACTTGATCTCACTATGCCGTGTGCGTTCTCTTCGAGATTTGTGCAAATGCAGCAAGAGCGACGCTAATAAGAGGTGGAACACCTGCTGCACCAATTGTCGTCAGCGCTTTCACCGTTGCCACGGTGCTCCTGGTCATAAGTGCCCTTCGCCTCCACTTGCTGCACTTTAACAAGGCAGCGCTCTGATGTTTCAGATACACTTTTTTCCCCCCCTCAGAAGGTCACAATAATCCTTTTCAGAAGAAATTCATTGTGTGGAGGATTATCAGATACATTAATCAAGGGTGTCGGACTTCAACTTCCCTTAATTTACATAAATTACATTAAAATAGTGTGGCATTAACCTAAATCAATGTGGTTCACTTTAAATAATGTCAAGGTCCGATCTAATGTGACCCACTCCAAGTGATCTGCTGTCAAAGTGTCTGTTTGGAAGGCCAAGTTGCGTGTGTTGAAGTTTCGTAATGCCCGTGACTTGCCCCATTTCCGCATTTTGCTGGCAGAAGACGCACGTGAAGAGGTGAAGATGGCGTCAACGATGATGCGCTCGCTTGCGCGCTCCGTGACCAAACAGCAGCCGCTGCGTGCGGCCAGAACGCTCGGCGCGCGCTCGAACTATACGTTCGCGCCGCTCACGCAGCTTTCGGAGGAGGAGATCATGTTCAAAGACACGGGTGAGTGGCCGGTATTTGCTCTGTTTGCATGGCTGTACACTAATGAATGAGCTGGAGAGTGACGTTAACATTTGGTTGATTGGTTGTGTATGTGCGTGTAGTGGCGAAGTTTGCGGCCGATGTGGTGGCGCCGCGCGTGCAGAGCATGGACCAGGCCGGCGAGATGGACCACACCATCACAAAGGGGCTCTTTGAGAACGGGGTATGTCGTGTGCGAGGAGATGTTGCTGGTGCTGAGACCGTGTGCTGACGATGTTTGTGCATTGGTTTGGTTGCGTGTGCATTTGTTAGCTGCTGTCGGTGGAGATCCCGGCGGATTACGGTGGCAGTGAGGCGTCGTTCATGAGCTTGTGCATCACGATTGAGGAGCTGTCCAAAGTGGATCCGGTCGTCGGTCTTTTGTGCGACCTTCAGAACACTGTCGTGAACAACGTTTTCCTAGTATGGCGGCGCTGTCTTGTTGTTTTATGCATACTCCTGTAGACTAACGAACAGTCATTGTTTTGTTTCATGTGCAGTTCCACGGGAACGAAGAGCAGAAGGAAAAGTACCTCCCAAAGCTCAGCTCGGAAATGGTACGCTGTTTGACAACTCTTTTTTTGTGCGTTGCTTTTGCTTTGCGGCTAACTGGAATTTTCACTTGTCAGATCGGTAGCTTCTGCTTAAGCGAAGCAGGCTCTGGAAGCGATGCGTTTGCTTTGAAGACGCGCGCTGAAATCTCGGCGGACGGAAGTCACTACACGCTGAACGGTCAGAAGATGTGGATCTCGAACGCTGAGTACGCTGGCGTGTACTTGGTGTTTGCCAACGTCGACCCATCGAAGGGCTACAAGGGCATCACCTGCTTCATCGTCGACCGTGACATGGAAGGTCTTGAGATCGGAAAGCCTGAAGACAAGCTCGGTATCCGCGCTTCCTCTACCTGCGCAGTGACGCTCAACGACGTGAAGGTGCCGAAGGAAAACGTCATGGGCGAAGTTGGTAAAGGATACAAGATTGCGATCAGTACGCTGAACGAAGGCCGCATTGGAATTGCGTCGCAAATGCTCGGTCTCGCCCAGGGTGTGTACGACCAAACCATGCCGTACTTGTTCGATCGCCACCAATTCGGCAGCGCAATTGGTGAGTTCCAGGCGATGCAGCACCAGTACGCCGAAGCAGCTTTGGAGATCGAGTGCGCACGCCTGCTGGTGTACAACGCCGCGCGCTTGAAGGATGCTGGTCTCCCATTTGTGAAGGAAGCTGCCATGGCGAAGCTCCACTCGTCTCGTATTGCCGAGAAGACGGCTTCGAAGTGCATTGAAATGCTTGGTGGCATCGGATTCACCAAGTATTTGCTCGCTGAGAAGTTCTTCCGCGACTCCAAGATTGGGACCATCTACGAAGGCACGAGCAACATGCAGCTTACCACCATCGCGAAGTTCATCAAGGACGAGTACAAGAAGTAAGTGGCTTGTGTGCAACTCGAGTGGCTGAAATGTATCTTGATTTTAGAAAGAAAAAAAAAATGCACGCGCAATAGTGTGATGAGCAACCAATGTTTAGTATAATTGCAGATGCAGTCTTTATGGTGGTCTACCGCTACAGATTTGGCGCGTGCTTTATCAAAGCTATATACCATTCACATGGATGCATTTCGATGCAGTGGAGCCACGATAACCTTTGTTTTCGACCTGACCAGGGTGCCGACTTGCGTCCCTGCTTGCGTTCCTGATTCAGTCGAGTCATTCCCAAGCCCTTTAACGCTTCCACGCCGATCCGTAATGATCGTCGCCTTCGACCCGTCAGATGATCGAGCCAACTCGTGGAGTCGGAACAATTTCGGGACTAGCATGAAGCTCATCACCAAGCTCGTGCACACCAAGAATGAGCTGGCCAGGAATACGTAAAACGGCGTCGCTGCCATTTGCACCAGATAACCAAGCGGCAGGATTACGAAACTCCCCACGAGCACCACCATTGCCGACGCGAAGATCCACGTCGACTCCTGGAAATCGGCTGACACGTTGCGAATCAGGAAGGAGATGTAGAGACCGAGGAAGAGCAGGATCGCCTTCCAGAAGATCAAAAGCGCCGTGAAGATGAAGCTTGACGACTGGCACAAGATGCGGTCCACTTTGCCTTGGAAATCGACGGCGTCTTCAACTGTGGTGGTGGGCTTTGGGAACGCGACGCCGAACCAGGCGGCGAAGATGATGCCATCGACGACGTAGAAGATCGAGAGAAACTTGAACATCATCTTGGTCGTCAGCGTCACGCGCTTCATGGAACTCCGCATGAAGACGCGGTAGACGCGAAGTGACTTGACCACGAGTGCGCCGAAGATCGTCGTGAACCCCGTCGACACCAGCAGGGGGCGAGTAGCGCAAAGAAAGTTCGATGGCTTGCCCGCGTACACCACGGAAGCTCCGCAGATCATGAGCCCACCGAAGATCATCAACTCCAATAGCTCAAACTGCGACCGCTTGATGATTGGCGCGCTGCGATTCTTGTACACAAAGACAATGGCGATCGTCAGAACCAGAGCGACGATGATCGCGACTACCGACGTCGCCATAAAAATCGGGGAGCTGAACGGCATGTATTCGCAGTCGATCTGCAAAGTTTTCGGAAGGGCAGATCCGTCGAGGCACTCGGATGACTTGGATGGCGTTGTTGGGTCTGCGAGCAGCCAGAAGTACTGCACCGTGCGCTTGGAGTCGGAATCGCAACCTGTGATGTTGTATTTGTAGAAGCTAGCATCACATATCGGCTTCGCGTCGATCCAGCCAATCCAGCGGCGATCGTCTTGCAAAATCCATTCACAAGATCGACTGGTCATGATCGCACTCGGCAACTGCGCGACTCCACCATCACAGTCGTAGGGGAGCGAAGCATTGGCGGGGTTCGGATGTCGCCACTTAAAGAGAATCGTGCGCGAGGTGCTCGAGTTCCCACAGTCAGTGACCTGGTACTTGATGTGCGACCCGAACTGGCACAGTGGCAGACGATCAAGCCACAGGTTCCAGACCGCGTAGTTCTCCTTCACCCAATTGCAAGCCGCTCGGAACGACGGATCTAGTTCAGTTGGGTCGTTGGACGCGTCAAGGTACTTGCGGAGCATGTCATTGATGTTGAGATCGGAGAGCGAGAACTTTGAGAGGAGAGGGCCAAGTTGCTGATTGGCGATGAGTGACGCTGCGTACTTGGAGAGCTTGGTCGTGGGGAAGTCGACGTCAACAGGATTGTCCGTCTTCTCTCCATACCCATGCTCTCCAAACGCCCCAGTCGCTAGCACTACGCGCTCGGGCACGGATCGCGGAAGAAAGACTCGGTCGAAGAGGCCTGGATTGTTGAAGTGAAATAGGTCGGGTTCAAAGTGATAGAAGAGCACGGGCTGTCCGTTCTTCTGAGCCTCCAGCGCATAATCTTGCGTCGCCTCGTACCCGATAAAGCAGAAGTACGCCGGGATGTCGTTGTTGGCGAACACGGCCTGCAAGTACCCTGGGTCGTAGTAGTCGTACATCATGACCACGATGATGCACTCCTTCCCGCCGCCCAGCTTCTCTCGATCGGTGCATGCCTTCGTCTTGGAGCAGTGGCTCTTGCAGCCAAAGTTGCCATCGACGCAGCCATCTTCCGCTGGAGGGAAAAACTTGGTGTTCGTGAGCAGACGCGAGACGGGGATGCTCTTGAGCAGGTTCTCGTCGAATTTGTAGTTCTTCCAGTAGTCCGCATAGAAGACCGGTGAGTGCTTGGTCGCATCGACACCGCTAAGCACAAAGTCGTGCGTGGTGTACAGCCCCGATCGACCAAAGTAGCCCACGCCACCCGCGGTGTACGACTCGTTCGAGTACACTTGGAGCGATGCTTCTATGCCTGCGATCCAGACCTCCAAGTTGACGTGCGTCGGCGTGCACACCCCTGAGAGTGCGGACGACATGCGTTGCGTCAGATCGAGCGTGTTCGTATTGTAGTAGTGCGAGACTTCGTAGCCGTACTGACCAGTTAAGCACAGTCCAACAAGTCAGGTTTGGGTGCTCGAGAGCAGAGATTTAAAGAAGCTGTGAGCTGCAACCACACATACAGGCACATACCACTTCGGTGAGCAGGATGGAGAACACGAGCGTAGTCAACGTGTGCGAGTTCCAGCCGCTGAGCTCTATTACCACGGTACCGTCGATCTTGCCCTTTTTCGTCACAGCTCCATCGGCGGCCACTTCGGCACCAACGCCGTATATGAAGGCCCCGCTCGGGATGCAGTCGTCCGCATAGACACTCGGAGCCGCTGTACGAGCGTCCTGGAGCTAAAAGGGGAGTGATGACACAAGACGAAGTCGGATAAGCGCACTGATGAACAGCTCAAACAAGATGGATCGAAGCATACCTGATAGCGCGGATACTTGAGCGCTGGCTGGAGGAACGGATGCAGGAGCCGTCCCTGCGAGTCGCGCTCCAGGTTCGCAGTCTTCATGGACGCCACCCACGCATCATCGAGACACGTGCCGAGGAAATGGTTTGGAGCAAACGTTGCCTGGGCAACCTGGACTACAGCTAGTGAGGCGATCAAGACCACCTTCAGAACCTGCTGCATGGCCAGTGTCGCTTCTATGAGCTCGAGCTTCGAAAGCGTGGTCGTGTCGCTTTGGTGATAAACTGAGGTCACCACTTCGCGCTCAAGTGTACAAACTCGGATGTCGACTCGTGCTCTCGGATGAGTTTTCGTTTCTGCTCAGTGGCTGGTGTAATATCCGTCACAGGAGTGCATGAATTCTGATCGGCTCTTGTCTGTTGTATGTGAGTGAAAATAGCCCAGATGCGCATCAAAACGGGAGGTGAGAAACATTCTTAAAATTAGATTCTCGCTGTAAATAGCCATCCGCAGTCACACGGCTGAAAATAACTTTGAACGCCTGATGTCAACAGACTTGCGTCGTCCCAGCCATATCTACTGCCACTATAAATGGAAGCCGTTATGTGTAGTTGGTCAGTCGATCTGATACCTGACCACCAGAACCTACTTTAGTGGAGGTCGTTCTAGGGCCTCGATAGCAAATAATAGGAGGGGATACAGCCACCACCACTAACAACTAAATATCGAATGCTCCTTTAAAGTCTGCTCTTTGAATGTATGTGCATGAACAACCTCCTGTCGATGAGCTCACTCTTTTTCTGTCGGCTTCATTAATCTCGACTAGTCTTCGTAAACTACAGTCGAACACCCTGGCGAACTTTTTCGTCACAGACAAGAACGCCATGTTAGGTTGACTGTATCGGGCAGCACTAGAGAGAGGTCAGCGAGTGTGTGGCTCCCTGGTTTTCACCTCTTTGTGCATCGATCCGACACCATGTATCCTCAGCGTCTTGAGCGAGAATGATTACCGGGCTGTGCAATGATCATTCTTGGGTCGTCTCCACTCAGCTCGTGTCAACATCAACTTCGTCGACTTGACTGGCATATCGCCATTATTTGAATGCGCCATTGGTCGCTTGAATATCGCTGACTATCGTGCGCGCACGACACTCAGCAGGTGACGACCACTGTTTTCTTGCCACATTCACCTTATCTTTCATCTTACGCCGTTGTTGAACAGTTGATAACACCCTCGTTGGATCGAGGCTAAGCCAACGGGATTGAGACACCTTTTCAGCGATGCCGCGCGAGGCCATTTTCTCAATCTATTGCGCCCTCCATGTTGCACCAAGAGTGTTTTGTATGGAATACTTTCGGAATGTTAGACGGCGTTTCTAGCTGCCAATGCGCGAGAATTTAAGTAGGTAACGTACTGCAATTCCAACAACTCTCGCGTTTGTTTGCAGGCGCGACTGCTCCTAGTCAGTGCATGTAGATCGACACAGGAAATCGCGGATTGTGAAGATGTAACAGCGACCACTCTTGTGCGACTGCAGCATTGCTCCATGAAGCTGCCTGGTTGCGCGATGGCATCCGGCTATCGACATCCATTTTGTACTTGCTTGCCATCGATTTCGATAGCTGGCGAAGATTCTGGTGGCGCGGTGGCAACTTCAATGCGCGAATGACAGTATGCTCCCCAGTCGTGATATCCAAGGAGAAGAACAGTGCCATCAAAACGTGGCGGGGCATACCGTCAGGTACCAAGGTAGACGACCCCAACTCCATCACGCAGCTCATGAAAAGCGTCTTCTCCATCTCCGAGACCTGAGATATTCATTAAGTTGCAGGTCAGTGAGAGTCAAACTGTGATGGTGTGATGCCGCGGCATAGCAATCCTCGCACCCGCACTAGTCGCAAGTCGTAGTCGACCAGGTAGAGCTCACGCAGCGACGCATACTTGTTCATAAATGTCTGCAAGAAGCTCTCGACCTCGAACTTTTGCTGAGAAATGCACTGCACCACGTATAATTTCGTCAGTAGCTAGGATAGATACGCTAATCGCATCTAGATGGCTGGAAGCAACGGAAATTTCTTCACGTACCTCGATGGCAACAGAGTATGAGTCACTTTCGCCCTTCAAATATTGGTTTCTGCAGAATACTTCACGTTGAAACTCGACTGGAAATTCTGGTGCAGAGTACCACGCACCTTGCAAGAGAATCAAAGCAATCAGTTAAAAGGAAAAAAAAAACAAGCAGCGACAAGAAGCGGTCCCAAATAATAACCATACTTTGGGCATGTACGTTGCTTGACGCCACCACCGTATGCTTCGCAATGTTGCTGCTTTGCTTCAGGTTGTGGTGCTGTTTTACGATCGCAAACACCAAAATCGTGACGGCCGTGCCCGAGTTGATCACTAAGTGGTAGTCATGTTGGCGCTCACGCAGGGAAATTTGCATCAGCTGCCACGATTCTGGCTCTTGGCACGGAGACTGTGCGTTGTACGTGAATCGCAAGCTGGTGATGTCGCTTGCAGCACTGCTCCCATCGCAAGCGAGTGACGGTGCGACTGACACGTGAACGGCTTGCGAGCTTTCCTGGCTCACGTGACGATCAGTAGCAAACACAACCACCAGTGCGTCGTCTTGGCTCTGCCAGACTGAAAGAATTGACCCGATACCGTTCGCGAGCGTACTCTCATTGTCACTCTCACCAAACACCACGACACCCGGTCCCACTGGTAAACGAAAACAAGCACGATCGCTCGCAAATCTTCCGTCGCGCGAACCGAACGCCACTTGCTTCCACTGGAGCTCAAAACACGACTCCCACCACGAATAGTACACTGGAGCGAATGAGCAGCAGGTTAGACACGTCACCTCTTATCACAAAAAAACAACAACAACACAATAGTCATACAGAGTGTACACGTACGCAAGAAGTGACCATCGCTGGAAAAGCCGAGCAGCACGAGGTTCTCCTCGCGCTGCATCACGGTCGAGAGCGCCCACTGCGTGCGCGGCAGCTTGAAAATGCACTCGTCCTGCGCCAGTTTCCCACCGGCCTCTCGACGCGCCAGCACCGAGCACACGCTGCTCGCAGACGAGCGAGTAGATCGACGAGTCAGTCGCGGTCGCCGAGGCGCTGGCTGTGCGGATGACATCTTCGCCACCACGGAGATCGGTCGCCTCGCAATACGCAGCATTGTCGCCTCATGCTCCATGTTTTTTGAAGTGCGCGCACAATCAAGAAAGACAATCTCCCTCTACAAGAGCAGCCTTCCTCTGCAAGAGCATCGAAACCCTTCTTAAAATGACATGTTGAAGTCCAAAAAGCCCTCTTTATTTATTGTTTATGGCGTCACGACGCGACTGTGGAGCGGTTGGCGAAGCTGTTGCGCAGCGAGAGGCAGACGGTCGTGAGCGACGAGAGCGCCTGCTGCCGGAAGATGAAGCGCGCCGTGAGGTCCGCGAGCGCCTGGTTCGGGAACACGGCGTCAGGCTCACTCTCCGCGGCCGCTTTGTCCCCCGAGCCCGCGCAGTCCTAAAGGTGCGTACACATAAGAGATATAGTGTTAGTAAAAGCACATAGTGACTAAGCACCAAAGCCATCCTAGGTGTCCGCACCTTGCACTTGATACTCGACGACACGTTGACGTCCCCAAAGGTCGCGAGGCAGCTCGCGCAAAACGTGTGGCCGCAGGGTGCGAGCGTCATGGGCTCCACGAAAAGCCGCATGCACTGTAGGCACGTGAACGAGCTCTCGGAGGACGTCTCGGCCTCGACGAGCGCGCTCACAGTCTTCTCGAGCGACTCCTGCGTCTTTCGCAGCAGCTCGATCGCCTGTGGGTCTAGCACGCGCGCCTTGAGCTCCGCGTTCTCGCGCGTGCGCGCGTGCAGGTCCGCGCGCTCCATCATGAGCTCGTTGCACACGTGCTCGAGCTTGGATCCGAGCTCGCTGTTCTCGTTTTGCAGCAGGCGCACTTGGCTCTGGAACGACTCGGTCTTGTACTTCTTCGTCACGAGCTTCTTGTATTCGCTTTCGACGGTCAAGAAGTTCTCCTTTAGGTCCGCATAGTCACCCTGCAGACGGCTCATCTCGGCTTCCAGACGCGCTTTGTTGAGCGGATCAACCGTCGGACTGCGCTCGACGACCACCTCCTGCACCTGTACAACCACGGGCGCTGGCTCGGCTGCTTTCTCATGCAGTGCGCGGTTCTCTTCTAGCAAGTCCTGGATGCGCGTCTCCTTTGCATGTAGTGCTGCGTCCCAGGCCGACTTAACGTCTTGAAAAGCAATCTTCTCACTGTCATGTTGGGTCTGGACAGCCTCAACGCGGGCTTGTAACATGCGCTTCTCTTCCTCCAGCAAGATGAGCGCTTCATGATTTGCAGCCTTGAGCCGCGCGAGCTGGAGTGCTTGCACGGTCTCGTCCTGGGAGAGCTGATTAAAAGTGTGAACCTCAGTCCGCAGACTCTGTATCTCTTCGTCTTGCTTCGCCAGTGCCTGGCGCAATTCATCGATCACCTCGTCCTGGTCGACCGTTTGCTGCATTAGTGAGTCCACTTCTTTGTCTTTCAGCAGCATGGCAACGTCAAACTCGAGCTGTCGCTGCTGAAGAATCGCGTCGAGCTCGTGGCCGCGAGCGCTCAGAGCGCTGAGCTTCTCGATAAGTGCTTGCTGAACGCTGATCTCCAGATCCTTTGCCGCCAGATCGACTTGGAACTGGTCCCTTGCGGTCTCTACCTGGCGCTTCTCCTGCAGGAACCGGTTCGTCATCTCCTCTTGCTGGTGCATTCGCTCCTCTATCTGCTCGCATTTGTCATTGAGCGCTCTGATTTCTGCCTGCAAGGCCTGGTTCTCGAGCTCCAGCGAGCGAATCTGGCTCAGAAACGACTCGATCGTGTCACTCGCCTGGTCGCTCAGCTGGAGCTTGCGCTGGAACTCGAGGATCTTGCCCATGAGCAGCTCCTTCTCCTTGCTCATGACTAGCTTGAGCTTCTCATGCTCGTCGCGCAGGAGCTTCTCGCGCGTGCGCATGGCCTCCAGGTCGATCTGGGAGCGATCGAACTTCTTTACGAGTGCGCTCACGTTGTGCTCTTCTTGCTACAAGGTCAAGCAAAGGCATCATTCCACAATGTTGATGAGCTCACTAAACCCTTACAGTCCAATCCATTCACTGCCTAAACAGCAAAGGTAGACGCACATTGAGCTTCTGCAGCGTCGTTCGGAGTCCGATGATAAGCGACGACTGTGAGACGACGGTGCTGCTGAGGCTATCGGCTTGAAGTGCGAGGCGCGTGTTCTCGTGGCGGAGCGCATCGATCTCGGCGCCAGCGTCGGCCTCGGTCTTTTCGAGCTGCTGAATCTTGATTAAAAGCTTCTTGTTGTTCTCGATCAGGTCTTTGCTCCGGTTCTCCAGCGACAGTATCTGCATATACAAGACATATATCAACACCATCAGCACGATATGGAGCTACGAGTTATCCGCTCAACCATAAACAAGAAACAAACCCTTCGCTGGTAGGTAATCTCGATCTGAGCCTGCTGTTGGAGCGCGGCGGCCGCTGCGGCTGGCGACGTGTGGATGTCGGGAAGGTATCCAGCGTATTCACCCCCTTCTGCTGAGAGCTTGTGCTTCCGCAGTGCCGCGATTTTCTCATGCTTGACCGTCTCGTCCTCGTACGCCTCTAGCTCACACGAGTACACGTTAGCAATCAGCCTGAGTGCCTCTCCTGACTTCACAAACCATGAAATAGAAAGATACCTTTGACTTTACTCAGCTCCGCCATGAGCTGCTCCACGTGGGCCTTAAGTTGCTCGTTATGAGCCTTCTCCCGCTGGTTGAGCGTGGTGAGCGCGACGGCGTTCTGCTGCAATGAAGCGACCAGTTCCGACGTCTCGGTCTGCTCGCGTTTCTTCTCCTGTGACGAGAAGAGCGAGCCCTGTCGCGTGCCTTTGCGGGCCGTCGTTGCATCACTAGTCCCAGTGCTTGTGGTTCCTATCGCTGCATTTGTTCGTGGCACGCCTCGGGCTTTCGCCTTCGGTTGCTTTGGAGTTGTTCGGGAGAAAGCGGGGGAGTCAGCTTCACGGACGTCCTCGCTCTTGAGCGCCACTTCTGCCGTGATCAGGTTCCGGTACGAGGAGCTATTCGACGGCATAGATGAGCGTCGCACACGCATGGACTGCACTAGCGCTGCCGCGGTCGCTTGGTCCCGACCGGGCGGTGGAGCTGGCGTCTGGTGCATCGTGTATCTCTTCTCGGTATTTTGCCCGTGATACTGAGACACAATCAACCACTAGCCACCGCGTGTCAGTTCACATGCCCAGCTAGCACTGCGTTGACTTCGACCCGGCCTCGTTAACCCTTGAATGGTGCGGGCGGCTTGTGGTGCTAGGAGAAATCTGTTTTTAGTCTCAATGAGATTTCATTTTGCACAGTTATCAAATGGAGGTCTACATACCTTCACCACATGAACGTCACCGTTGGCTTGGCAAGCAAGCGATCCTAGATGTCTGCAAACTGGTCCGACAAGCTCGCCACTTGCTGTTGCGATGCTTCTGTTCCTGGAGCTGGCGCGTCTTGTTCAGCCTGCTGTGACCCACCTGCAGCCGCCGCTTGCTGCGCTTCATAATAACTAGCATGGAAATGGCAGAGGCCCTGGCGCCGCGCAGGCTTGACGCACGAGAGGTGGTTGCATCGCTTGCCGCCGCCGTGCTCAGCGCAGAGGCCGCCGCCGCGGTCCTGCTTGTTGCAGTCTCGGTACTGGCAGTGGCGGGTGCCACCGTGACTTGCGCAGAAGCCGCCTCGCTGCGCGCCCTTGTCGCAGCCGTCTTCCCCGCAGCGCTGGCCGCCGCCGTGGTTGCGGCAGTACCCGCCGCCCTGCGTCGCCTTGGTGCACCCTTCATGCTGGCAGCGCAGTCCACCGCCATGGGCTTTGCACAGCCCGTTCGACTGCGCTGCCTTCGTGCACTCGTCCTCCGTGCAGCGAGTGCCACCGCCATGGCGAATGCAGAGTCCGCGGCTCTGACTGCTGCGCTCGCAGCCCTGGATCGAGCACCGCCGGCCGCCGCCGTGGGCTTTGCACAGTCCTTTCGAGCGAATGCGCCGCACACAGTCGGGTACCGTGCAGATCCGGTTGGGGTTCTTCTCATGGTCGTCGTCCGTGTGTCCATTCGCACTCAGATCGTTCACGGAACCCGACACTTGTGGCGGCTCGTAGAGTGCTCGCACAGACGAGGCAGCGACGATCGCTGCAGGAACAGCGGGGCCGGGTCGCTCAACCTTGCCTTTCGTGCGGCTCAGCAACGTGCGCGTGAGTCTCGTGCCAGCAGCGCTGAGCGCGTCCTGGACTTGCTGTTGCGCTGGTGTCGGCTCGTTCGTGACAGCAACCACCTTAACGGCCGTAGCTCTTGGTTTTCTGCCTGGCGTTTTCTTTGACGCTGTCAGCGCCAGTGCCGCAGTCACTGCTTCCGTAGGTTCCCCAGCTGCAGCACCACGAGCAGCGCTTCTGATCTGCGTTGCTGTTGCGTCCACTAAGGAACTCTCGCGCTCGTGGTCGTCTTCGCGTGACGCCATTTCTCTCATTGAATGTGTCGTGTGAGTGGCCAAATAGGCGCGAACGTATGGATTTGAAGCAGCTCGCACTTTTGGTGTGTGAGAAATGAAGAAAGTCAGTAATTACACTTCACAGGTGATTTGACTGAGATTCAGCCTATCAATAATTTCCATTGGCTATTGTGATGAGCAGTATATTATTTAGGAGAGGAAGTCATTCCCTCTTGCAAAATGATAGCACTGTTCAAACATATTCAAAAAGGGCTGCTGAGATCACAGCTCGCCTGCTGGTGTCGAGTCCGCCTCTATGGCAGGGGCTCCTTCGTCATTCGGCTGCTTGGCAGCTTTGGCCTCCATGCGCTGGTGGTGTTGCAGGCATCTGCCCTTTGCGCGCGAGGACCGATTGCAATTCACCACTTCGCAGCGCTTGCCACCGCCGTGCTTGGCGCAGTAGCCGCCGCCTCGGTCGTTCTTGGGGCAGTGCTCGACGCGGCATGGCCGCACTCCGCCGTGCGATGCGCAAAAGCCATCGCGTTGGGAGCCTTTCTCGCATCCTTCGAACGTGCACCGCTGGCCACCTCCGTGCTGCCGACAGAACTTGCTGCCTTGGCTGCTTTTCTCGCAGCCTTCAAACTGACAGCGCAGACCGCCGCCGTGTGCCTTGCATCGTCCGTTCGACTGCGCCGCCTTGACGCATCCATCCTCAGAGCACCGCGCGCCACCTCCATGCGCAATGCACAGTCCGCCTTTCTGACTCGCACGCGTGCAACTGTCGAACGTGCAGCGCCTGCCTCCACCGTGCAGCTTGCAGAGCCCTTTCGAGCGCACGCGCTTCTCGCAGTCCTGAATGACGCAGATCCCGTCAGCCGATTTGAACTTGGCCTCGCGGAGGCGCTTGTACAATGCGTGCGAAAGCGGGTCGTTTGAGCGCAGTGCCCATGTGAACTCGCTCGAGTTGGCGATGCTCGCCGTCGACACTCCGGGGCGTGGGGCTACCCGCTCGCTCTGCGCCGGCGGGTTCAGTTTGTTGAGCGTCAGAGCGCTCGCCTTCAGAAAGTGTGCGAGCGCGATCTCCGGGCCTGCAACGATGACTTGCTGGTGGAACTGGTGCTGCACAGGCACGTTCGGGTTCTCCACGTACATCACAGAGGCCGCATAGCGCGCATGCGATGCTGACGACTGCGGCGCGTTCGGGTTGCCGGCGGCGTATGGGAGCGCGGTGACTGGGCCCGAGTAGCGCGCATGGAGCGGCTGGTGCTGCGGCTGGTGCTGCGGGGGCTCGATGCCGCTGCCAGTGTAGCGGTAGTACGCGGTCGCGGACGCGGGCAGCAGCGAGAAGTAGTCGCGGATCGGGTCGCCGGACATGAGTTCACTCGTAATCTGCTCTTTGCTGGGAAATAATGGGGCGAGAGGACAGCTGATGGCAGGAGCTCCCTCTCCAATTCGATTAACTGCTTGAAAATCGTTTATGACCGGTTTCCCTCTTGAAAATGATAAATAGTATCAAGCTTGCAAGGGTTGATGTCGCAAAAGAGCAAGTCGAAGCAGTGCGAAGAGCTACTGAGAGAGTGAGAGAGCATGGCGCCGTCGACGGCGCTCGTGGTTGCGTCGAGCGAGCCGGGCCGCACGCGCACGGCCCCCGAGGACGACGATGTGGACCTGCCTGTGGACCTATCACAGCTGCCGATGATCCCGATGGCCAAGTCGCTGCTGCTCGTGAACAACTTCGTCGCGAACACGACGCGGTTCCTCAACCACTTTGCGAACGACTGCGAGGAGCGCATCGCGCGCGTGTCCACGAGCCTCACGCGCGTCGAGATTCTGCTCGCGATCCTCGAGGCCAAGCTTGACAGCATCCCCGACCTCGAGGTCTCGGACAGCGAGGTCCAGGCGGCCGGACAGAGCATCAGCGGCGAGGCGCCGCTGCAAGCTAGCGTCGAGCCCAGCATTGGTATTGACAGCCAGGACTTGCCCTCGACGGACGCGGACTTTGGCTTTGTTCCTCCGCCGCCACCACCGCCACCGTCGGGGTTTGATAGTGAAGCAGAGACGAGACTGGTAGGCATGCCACCGCCGCCCCCGCCGCCACCACCGGGTCTCCCGTCGTTCGACGGAGATGGCGAGACGTCTCATGCGTTGGTGATCGCGCCCTCAAGTGTGCTGGCACCTGCTGGCATGTTTGACGAAGATGACGGACAAGATGGACCGTCGGTGCTGAAGCTCAAGGACGACCCAATTTACGCCAAGTACTTCACGATGCGAAGACTGGGCATCCCGGATCCTGTCATCGAGCAAAAACTGATGCTTGATGGCATGGACCCGAGCATTCTGAGGTACGTTGGGCAGTTGGTGGTAAATCTATGTGCTGCGTTTGCTATGTGTGTGCTAATCGTGTTGCTATATGATTGCAGTATGAACCCAGAGGGTCCGTCTCCGTCCGCAGGCGCCAGTTCAGGATCTGAGAGCTCCATGCCACCGCCGCCACCTCCTGGACCGGCGCGACCACCGTCCGGCAACATTGGAATGCCCTTTCCACCGCCTGCCCCACCGATTTCACCCACTGTACGTCATAAGAGTGCTGGTCTTTTTCTATTGTTGTAGTTTATCTGAATTTATCACTTGTCATGTATGTGTTCACAGTCGTCTACAAGCTCGCGAGCAGAGTCTCTGTTCTCTGTTGGGCCAACCCACCCACCACCGCCGCCAAATCTCTTCCCTTCAGCACCGCCACTGCCGCCCATGTCTGATCACGACGACGACAGCTCGAGCGAAGACGAGATTGACGCCGATGCGCTTTCTCTGCAGCCTTCGTTCCTCAAGCTCAAGGACGATCCCGTATTTGCAAAGTACGAGCGTCTTATTTTCGCTTGTGTGTCTAACCTGTGCTAACCGGTAACTCTTTGTTCTCTATTGCAGGTACTTCACAATGCGAAAGCTTGGAATGCCTGACGGCGTCATCCAGCACAAGCTCATGATGGATGGCGTCACGCTTGACATTCTCAGGTTTGTGTTCGCGTCCATCACTCTTATTCTGATGTATACTGACGAACATGAGGGCGACATTGACTTTGTCCCTCTTTAAACTTGCAGTATGGATCCCGAAGGCCCGTCACCGAATGCTGGTGCTGCGCCAGTTTCTAATGGTCCGCCAGCGCTGCCCCCGCCTCCTGGAGGACCTCCGCTACCGCCAACTGGTCGACCAGCACTCCCACCGCCACCTGTAGCAAAATACGACGATTTCGACTCGGACTCGGATTAGCACGCACACACATGCGACATTCCAAATGGATGAAAAAGAACAGGTACGTTGATTTTGCCTCAATGCTGCGGCACACACTCGGATGGATCTGGATCCTGGCGATATAGTTGTCTGATAGTGATACCGTCAGGTGTATTAATATTGCTGCGTGCCGGAAGCAACTCCAGCTTGGAATAGACTTTCGCTACAAGTAAGCGTCATGCTAAATGAAACAGGCGCCTCATACAGAAGTTCACGACCCATCCGAGGAGTATAAGGCCCACACAATGAACACCAAGGTCCGTATTTATAGCGAGTAGCATGGATGTTGTTTTTAGCGTGGCAATGCTCGGGGGAGGGAGGTCGAAATAGGCATGAGCTCCGCCTGTTTGGCTCATCTCACAACTGTGTTCTGCGCACCAGCTGCAGAGGAGGCATCAGGCTTGTCACTCTCGAGCGCGTGTGCTGCTGAAGGTGTTGGTGGGTCACAGTATGCTAGTCATTGGGAAGTCGTCTCTTGAGTGAGCGTGATCGCTGCGTCTACTGCTCGATTGACCGCCAACCTCCCCTGAAGAATTCTGTCAACGAGTGTGGGAAGCTTTAATACCGGCCCAGAGGGAATGAGTAACACCAGCCTGCGCAGCACAAGCAGAGCGGAAAAGCCGGAGAAGCACAGCCCGGGTTCATCGAATGTGATCGAGATCAGCCCCACTGGCGAGACGATTCTCCAGCAGGTGGAGCAGCTCGACCGCATGATCAATGTCACTGCATCGACTGTGTCAGTCATTCCGCGGAAGCTGTCAGGTCTGCAGAGTCGCGGGACAATGCTTGTGCGTCGCCCGTCCGCAATAGCAAGCCTTCGCACAATTTTCGACTCGTCCAAGCCTTCATCTCCCACGTCAGACGAGGTCATTCGCCAGTATTCAGGCAACGAGACAACAAGTACACCATTCACAGTACTTGATCGATCCACAAGCGAGAGCCGATCGTCGAATATCAACATTTCGCTAGGACGCAAAGTGCACCCGCTTGACGAAACCATTGTCCAAATGTTAGAAGGTGCCTCACAGACCAGCGAGCAAGGTTCCGAGATGATGAGCTCGCCGCCAGAAACGATCGTTCCCGAGCTACCCGTTCGACCAACTCTGGGTAGGAGGAAAAGCAGCATGGCTTCGCTTGCTGAAAACGGATCAAGACGACGGAGCAGCATAGCCTCCATCATTGGCGAAGGCTCATTTGGGGATCGTCGAGGAAGCTTTACGTCATTTGCAGAGAATGTCGTGAGCATGGCCGAGTCGCTGAAGAAAGTGTTCGACAAGTCTAGCAACGATGAGATGGAGGAGAAACGCCAAGCCAAGATCGCAGAACTCGTGGATAAAGAGGTGATGGTGCTCAACGCCGCCCAGCTAGCGCAGATCCAGAAGCGCAGTGCACATCCGTTCACGATCTCGATCAACTCGCCCTTCCGGCGCTGGTGGGACTTGGTCATCACGCTCAGTACTGCGTACATGATGATCTCGGTACCAATCAAAGTCGGCTTCTCAGCGCAACCAACGGGCTTGGGTTTTGTACTCGACGTGCTGGTCGACATCATCTTCCTGCTCGAGACAACCCTCAACTTCTTTACGAGCTACGAAGACGACACGACGGGCGAGGAGGTCAAGGACATCGTGAAAATCCGACGCAACTACTTCTATGGGTGGTTTGTGGTTGACGCGATCAGCAGTTTCCCATCGTCGCTCGTTGGGACACGGAACGGACTGCTGAACCTGACCAAGGTCGTCAAAATCTCCCAAGTGTACAAGATGTCCAACTCGGGGCTGTTCAAGGCCACGTCGGCGCGCATTAACCGCTCGATGAACCCATCCATGCTGCGTATGATGATGCTCACGCTCGTGTTCTTCGTCTCACAGCACTTGATCGCATGCACGTACTTCTATATCAGCAACAACCAAGACGAGCACACGAGCTGGGGTCCCACTGACGAGATCCACGCCAGCTCGCTGAGCAAACAGTACATTGACGCCTTCTACTTCGCCATTATGGTCACAACGGGGAACGATGTGAACCCGACGACGCATATCGAACAGCTCTTCACGGCGTTCATGCTCTTTGTCGGCATCGTGATCAACGCCAGCATCATCGGTAGCGCGGCAAACCTGCTCTCGAACCTCGACAAGGCAGAGATCGCGCGCAAGAACCAGATGGACAGCATCAACGAGTACCTGCGCTTCAAAAAAGTCCCGCTCATGCTTCAGGACAAGATCCGGCGGTACTACGATTACGCTCTGAACGGCCGAATTCGAGACCCGACCGAGACCCTGTTTGTCGACCTGCCCGACCGCATGAAGCTCTCGCTGAAGCTCAACCTCCACGAGGACTTTATTCGGAAAGTGCCGCTCTTCCGAGTTTGCTCGAACGCGGGAGTTGTCGCTATTATCCAGTGCCTGAAACTCGTGGTCGCGATGCCCAGAGAGATTATCGTTCGACAGGGTGAAGTTGTAAGTCTGCACTGTTGTTATATATGCACCTTGCTCGTGTAGCATGTTGTCTAACTCTGAGAAAAATTATGTTGCCAGGCTCATGAGTTCTACTTTATCAAGAGCGGACGCGTGTCCATCAGCGTCCAGTCGATCACTTTTGAGACGATTCCGCTGGGGAACCTGGGCGAAGGCTCGTTCTTTGGAGAGATCTCGCTGCTGACAGGGGAGCCGCAGAGTGCTGAAGTCCGAGCCGAGTCAATTGCCGAGCTTGCGTACTTAACCCAGAGCGACTTTACAACGATTACCGACAAGTTCCCAACCTTCTTTCTGGCTGTGAAGCGAATCAGTGAGTCGCGAATGCAAACTGCCAATAATTTGCGCAAGATCTCGAGGCACAGCCGCCACCAGGTGCCAACACCGGTCCGAAAAGGCAGCCTCCGTCGATCGGGGATGTTGATGAATCGCAGTTCGAAAACGCTGAACGCAGAAGACAAAAGCCTGGTCGGCGTGGTCGCGATGGCGCGCGCCAACACTGCGAAGCGCATTTCGAAGCGCATGTCGAACTCGCGGCGCAAGACGCCCGAGAGCTTCAACGCATTTTACGTCGAGCGGTTGTCGCTCGCGCAGGCAAGGCAGCTGTCCCAGATCCGCGCCATCAGTGACGTTGTCATTGACAACCCAGACGAAGAACCGACGTGGGATGATTAGAATCGGGCGCGAAGCCGGGCAAGTGTACCTATCGCTTAACAAGGTCCACTCTCCATGCGCAGCAGCAGCGATACAGAGGCTCGCTCGTTTTTGTCAATTTTATTTATTGGGCAGCACTGAGAGTTAGCCAGCTGCCTCACACTACTACCATGTACTTACCCAAGTCTTTTGAACAAACTGGGCTGTGTTTGCCTCCAGCCTTTTAACGATGAGCAAATCGACCAAGTCATTCTGTAGCTGCTCGAAGATGGCTACATTCCTAGTTTGACTACACTAGCTGTTCATGACCTAAGCATGTCCGGCGTGATGCGGGCACATAGAGACTGTTTCATTTGAGGTTTGCTGCGTCCATGGCAACACGACAGCATAGCATTGGGTGGTGCTTCGATCACCAGCAACTTTCTGATCATTTGGATCAAGTGCCTGCCAGTTTCGTCAGTCAGCGCCCGTTTCAACAGCTCCATGCATATATGAGGGTACTATTGAACGTCTACTATACAAAAGTGGAGGCAAAAACCCCAGCCACATCGGCACTGTCTACATTTTCACTTCAACTTTCCTCAACTGGCACACCTTTCTGTACCGAAGCTTTTCTATGGAAAGAATTCAGGAACGAAGGTTTCCGCGCGGGTAACATGCGCGCATGGGCGTTAGCGCCTCTGCGCTCCCAGTCAGTCCGCCCTTCGTCGCCCTCCGCGCAGTAGAAGCACAGTGAGTCAGCTACCTGCGCATTCCTCTCGGTGGCATTTTGAGCGCGTCGACAGCAAGCACAAGACGCGAATATGACGGTGAGGCGACGACGGATGCGCCACGTGTGGCTCGCATTAGTGATGCTCATCATGACGGCCATGACCCTGGCAGTCCCGCAAGAGAACACATGGGGACGAGCACTCGCGAGTGCGAAAACAGACGACAAGAAGAGCACGGGCGCGCCGACGGTGGTGCCAAGCTCGATGCCCATGGTAGCAGCGTTGCCGGACGTCAGTAGTGGAAAGCAAAAGGACAAAGAGCCAACACCTGTGCTGACAACCACAAAGCCGCAGGAGCCAGCATCGGTGCTGACAACGACCACGCCACAGATCCAGTTCCCAAAAATCGACTTCGATACAACCTCAAGCGCCAGCACGAGTGCATCTTCCAGTGCGAGTGCCACGGTAAGTGTCCCGCCCAGTAGTGCAAAGGGAGATGCCAAGACGAATAGTAATGGGAACGCCAACGCCAGCAAAGATGTGCAGACGAAACCAATTCCAGTGGAGACACTAGCATCGATTTCCGCACCACTCCCGCCCGTCGATGTGGTGACGTCAACTGTGACTGCGGGCGTCGAGTCTATAACCAATGCGACTGGCGCAAGTGCTGAGACCCAGACTCAAGTTCCCTTTGCCAACGTCACGGCCACAGACGGCATACAATTCAAGTCACCAGGAGCAATAACACCAAACCTCATCATACCAGCAACCCGAGTCGCTGACCCGATTGACAACAACAACTCGAACCAGATCACTAACTCCATTGCAGAGGACACCACTGCTGCTGCTGCCGCTGGTGCCGATCACGCCAGCGACCATGCGAAGAAAGACGACAAGCCGACACCACCAGGTCTAGCTCCAGCTCAGGTTCTAGTTCCCGCTTCGACTGA
>JAASFV010000242.1:0-30187 GCA_023334015.1 Globisporangium paddicum
AGCAGATCGACTCGCTGCTGCACCGCTCTCGCCGTAGAGCTCCATCTAGGCATGAGGTCATCATCCTTGTCATCACCAATGGCTGAGACTGGTCCCAGGAGCTCCACGAGCCTCTCGCAGTCCTTGACGCTCAGTCCTGTCGCAGGGTCTATCTGCACAAAGTGACGCTCGCTCGAGTCCTGAGTCCACAGCGACAAAAGCGAGGACGCCGCCTTGGTCGCAGCACTCAGCAGGTCAAGGTCGTCGAGCGCCACCCACTTTGTCCCTTCTTCAACGCCCAAACTTTCCACTGGATTGCTGCTATTACTACTGGGACTGACACCAGACTGCGCTGGTGACCGCGGCGCTTGATTCTGCTGGATCCACCTGAATATTTCCAGTACGCGTTGAGTCGCGAGCGTCTCACACGCGGTCATTGTGTGAGCAGCAGCTGTCGACGGGCTTCCATGTATTAACAGCAGCAGCTCGGCAGTCGAGATGAGAGGCGTGGCGTCCTGTGGATACTGCAGAGGCGGCGCAGACGCAAAGAATTCCACGCAGAGCCGTCGTCGCAGATGCGCGCGACTGGGTGCGTCCAGCCGCCAGGTGGACGAGAGCACCACGCGCGCGTCCGTGGCGCGGATGACGCGCGCAAGTCGCTGCAGCAGTGAGCCGTGCAGCACCGAGAAGCCTCCTCCACCGAGAGGTGCACCGGCGGCGCCGCGGACGTTCAGCACGCCGTCGACGTCCAGGAAGAGCACTGGCGACGGATATGGACGCGCATCTGTTGCTGTTGGTGCCTGCGATGGAGTTGGCGCATCTGCTGCTGCGTGACAGCGATGGTTCGTGCGCATTCGCGGAAGAGGCCTCCTTCGGATTCAGTACTCGGTGGAAGTGATAATCGAATGACTGGATCGAAATGCTTTCGCGCCGCCATCAATATGCTCCGCCTCTTGTATTGAATAAGTGGGATATATCAGCTTTATTATTCACTTTATGCTGCTTTAATAAGCTACAATATAGGTTGGAACAGCCACCAATGTAAATAAAAAGGTAAACAAGCGTAAACTCACTGTAAATCTGTGCGACCACCAAAGTCGAGGGCGCTGGAACCTACTGTGACGAAACGCAGGGAGTGGAGGGACATCTCCACTGCACTCCCCAGCTGAGGAAGCCACCTGAGGAGAGTGAGTCCGCGTGTTTCATATGTAAGCAGCACTATTGCGTCGCAATGCAGACGCATGATCACCGGTGTGTTGCACTTGGTTGGCCCTTCACTCATGCACCTTCACCACCAGCTCGTGGCAATCCCAATTGGTTAGTTGTTTCTTCGATGTTCACACTGAAAACTTCGATGGAAAGCGCACTCAATGGTTGACAATAGGCCGTTGAGACGTTCCAACGAGCCTCTCCTGCGTTTTAAAAAAGAGCGTTCCAGGCACACGCGCTGAAGCAAGAGCTTGTTGTTGTTTCACGCTAATCACACTAAAGCTCCAAGTGGCCACTGGTATTTTCAGATGTCGCCTATTATTATTATTAGCTTTCACTATTATGTTTGTATTTGTATTGACTGGCGGGTGTGAAACGATCGCAACACGCAAGCTCATGAGTCAAACGCACCCTGTCCGTTAATAAAAACGCCATCCTGAGACCAAGTCTCTGTGTCAAAAGAGGCGACTAAGAACTCAACCACCAGTCAGCAAGCCCTCGGCTGCTGCTTTTGCGATGAGCGTACGAGCCTAAGTTTAAGTTATTGCATTCACGAGCGCCAGCTATGCCTCAGTCAGTCCACAGCTCGCAATCTCATCTCATCAGGAGGTTGTCGCCATTGCGGATTCGATTTTCCTGCAATTTCATTTTTTTATTTCTTCCAAAATCGCCTTCTTTTTTTCCAACCCGTGGTCTGAACTCTCGCGTTCTACTTTGTTGGCGATGGATTGACAACCTTCAGTACACAGGTTGGACTCTCGCTATGGTGGACCCCTTCTACTTTCCAACACAATACTTAGGCGTCGCTTCGTTCCAAGCCTTCAGTCCACTTTGTTTTTCCTTCTACAAATGAGGAATAGTGTTGGAGTCAGCACGAGACACAGAGATGTGGGTGGGTGGCGCTTCTTATAGGCTCTTTGTTGTACGAATTGGCACTTCCAGCTCAGCAGTTGCGTTCTCGCGTGACGCACGACACGGAACCGTTTTCCTTCGCTTTTCCTTGGCCGCACAGTGGAGAATGTGCATTAGGCTAGTCTATCAACCCATGGCGCTTTGTGCGGGTGGAAATTGGTTTCCAAGGGCGTTGGCCATTTTCCGAGCGCGTTCCCATTTGCGCAGAAGGTTTGCAAGGGCGGACTCGCCATCCAGCCAGAGACCTTCGAAGCCTGGGTCTTAGCCAGCAGTAGTGCCTGCCTGCTGGCCTGCCTTCACACAATTCAAGTTGATATCTTCCACGCAAAGAAGACTGGATTCCTCCCCGTTCCTCCACAGCAGCAGTCGCGTCCGGATCGTTTTCTGCATTGTCAAACGTTCATTCGCCCACCAACACGCCCCAAAGCCAGCCTCTCATTGTCGTCCGCCCAGTCGCCACATGCCTCACAACAAAAGTCCGATCTTGTTCAGCCGCGCTGCAATCAGTCATTCTCCAACTCGACTCGGACCACCCAAGTCCCCTCCCGACCGACCTCCTCGACAATCTCTTCGCTGGACTTTGTGTCTCTACTCACGCAACATGAGCCATGTTAACCCCACAGCTTCGAAAGAGGTGAGCCCAAGCACAGCACAGCAGCAGTCCATTTTCGTTTGTCAATACATGTTTTGTTGTCGTATAATATAAACTCCCATACCTAATTCGCTCCCGCCAGCCAGTACTCATGGGCTCCATCATCGGATAAGCGTATCGGTAACGCAGCTGGCAAAATCAGAGCGTCGAGAGCCCGACGCCTTCGTAGCCGGAGCCGCCGCCGAGCCCGAGTGCCTCGGCGACCAGCGCCTCCTGCTTGTCCATGCGACTGCTGCTGCTCTTGATCGCACGCTCTCGCTTCGCGTTCATGGGCGACTTGCCTGGGCGCTTCACATTCTGTTTAATATATAAAAACAACAGCACACGTCTGGTTAGTGATGGCGCTGCGAGCAGCTACACACAGCAATACCAAGTAATACACATCGCGCGGTACGCACAATTGCAATGCCGAGCTCCTTGCAGAGCACCTCGGCCTCCGCCCACTTGAGCACGCCATACTCGAGGCACCACTTGCGCGCCATCTTGCTCTCGGGCCGCTGTTGCAACAGGCTCTCGTAGAACACGCGGTCCGCAAAGCCCTGTGGCGTGCAGCAAACAACAGAGGAAAACGAGACACGAGGTGAGCACAGAGACACAAGCGTGTGGTGAGTATACATGTGTTACGCAGACGCACGGGCGAGGGCGTCGGGTGCTTCTGGCCTGGCTTGCGGTTCGCCTCCAGCTCCTTCGACCACTCCTCCTCTTCGATCATCTTTGCCTGTAGCTCTTGGGAGCTTTTCGTGAGGTGTCGTACTTATCAGAGGCACATACTGTACGATTTATAGATATAGAAATGGTAGAAATAGAAAAGATATAGAAATATAGGAATGGATAGAAATGAGCTGGCTTTAGAAATGATATGAGCTTCTATATTGATTCTATTTCTATTTTGTTACACACATTGGATGCGAAAACTTCGTTCAGGTGTGTACATGTATACAAACCCCAGGTCAAATTTCCAATGGGAATCTGCTTTCGAAAAAATATATATTGCGAGAGACAGACTCAGGATACAACATCAGCAGCAAAAATAAATAAACACCCAAGTGGTGGTGATTACAGTACATTACTACAGCCAGAAAACTTATTTTGACTTAAGAGTAAACATGAATTTTTACAAGAACATTGCAAAAGTCTTATGTCAAAAGCAAGCACAATAATATTTTTTTGCAAGAGCAAGGTGCTGAGAGCGTTGCTGTCAATCAGAGATGTCCATTGATGGCTCTGAACGCATGAGCTGGTGAGTCCGGATTGTGTCAAAAGTCCCGTTTTGCACCGAAAATCGCCTCAGCTCATTTTTTGCGACATGTTCTAAGAAGCGCATTCTAAAAAGACTCAATAGTGACTTGAAATTTGTATGCTGCGATGTTGGAAGCCACTTTTTGCAGTTTTGCGAGAGTGGCACGGTTGCTCTCGTCTGTGCCTGTGATAGAGACACCGCAATGGTCCAGCATGTCCCAATCTCGAGGGCGTTCAGGTGAGAAACCGATACAAAAGCTCTCAAAGGACCCAAAAGAGCTCGAAAGCCGCCCAGACATCATCATCCCACACTATTTCGATCTTTGAAGTGCTGTCCAAATTCGTTTGCTTTGATTTGAAACAGATGCTCGTCCGAGCATATGGTATTGAGTTTGCCAAGGAGCCTTTTGCACCAACACAAGAGCAATTTTGATGGCGACATTTTTTGGCGACTGTGAGAGAACTGTACGTCGTGAGAGAAAATAATTGACAAATATATAAGGCAGTCAATGAATAATTAGTTGATGCTGGAATATATATACTGCGTGCATATGAGCGTGCTTGGCTTCAGAGAATAATAACTCTAAATGAAGCCTCTTGATTTGCTTAAAGCATGGACGTGAATCTTCCCAGACTGAATATTTATGACCTCACACAGGACATCAAGTCCAAAACCATCAAATTTGCGAGGCGTGTCAAAAGCTGAGTCGGCCAGAATCCTCTTTTTTGCACCTCCCAATTTCGCTTCTGAAGTTTCAAATATCAAATTTCACGGGTTTTTATCCACTTCCCGCAGATTAAAGTGCATCACTCCGATAAAGTCCGATTCAAATATTTATTCTCACAGGTTGTATATCAACAGAGCTTCTCAAAAATCGCTTCAACTGCGACACGCAAACAGAGGCGTCACGTTGTGCGCGGATACCGGCGGCCTCGTCCGTCTGAGTCCGTTCGATTTCTTGCTCGCGTCTCCCGCTGACGGCTCCTCTGCGCCTTCCGCCCCACGCCAACAGCTCAGCTCGCTCGCTCCTTTGCCATCCTCTCTCTCATTCTACAATTCGCTCTCTCCTCCTCGAGTCCAATCGTCCACCCTCCCCCACCAACTCCACCATGCAGTTCACGACCATCTTCGCCATCGCCGCCGCCGCCCTCGTCGGCACCGTCGCCGCCCAGGACTGCACGGGCTCGCAGCAGACGACCGCCTTCGTGGCGCTCTCGACGCTCCTCACCGGCACGGACCTCGACCAGTGCGCCACGGCCTCGGGCTACAACATGCTCATGGCCACGGGCCTGCCCACGGACGCGCAGACGACCAAGATGTGCGGCATCCCGGCGTGCCAGTCGCTCATCAAGTCGGTCATCTCCAAGAACCCGCCTAACTGCGTGCTCACGATCCCGACCAGCGGCGCGAAGATGAACGTGTACAACCTCGCCAACAACTTCGCCGGCGACTGCACGCGCCTCGTCGTCACGGCCCCTGCGCCTGCCGCTGCCACCCCGGCGCCTGCCACCAAGGCCCCATCGGCTCCGGCCACGGGCTCCACCCCGGCCGCGGCCACCCCGACGGCGACCGCCACCCCATCGGCGACCGCGACCCCGACCTCGACCAAGACCGCCTGCTAAGCGTCTTAACGGCTGGACGAGTGGGTTGGTGTTCTCTTGTAGATCCCTCTCTCGTCTCCGTATTGTGTATCTAGTTTTTGCCTGGAGCAGCAGCTCGATGTTGTCGATCTAAACTTCGGAATCAACTGATGGTTTGCTCTTTTTCGTATCTTGTCACTGTCTTCTGGGTTCGTCTCCAATTCGTTCGCAGGAGGGATCGTTTGAGAACGAGAACATGCTGCAATTGAGAGATCCTTCAGGAGCGTCAGTCCACCGTTGTCGACGAGTGACAAGAGTAGCAACGGCACTCATTCTCTATCTTCGCGGCCTGGTCCACCCCCTCCCTGACAGGGCGATCAAAGTGCATCCGAGTGAGACAAGGAGCGCGAACTAAGTCAATTCGTTACTTCATCCATATGAAGGAGTTCTTTGACGTCACCTCTGAACCAGCAAACATCTCGCCATATATCACTTGTTCTTCTGTTGCCTGCGTTCGGCGGCGCTCTCGAGTTGCTTGGCGCTCTCGCGCGCGTTGCGCATGAAGACGGCGGCACTCGCTGCGGCGTTTCTCGCAGGTTCTTCCGGCCGCTTCCCACTGGCGATCCCTCTTGCGCGGCGCATAAAGCGCTCCAGCTCGACCGGGGGCTCGTCTGCACTCAGTTGCTGGGCCTGCTTGGCAAACATCGTGGCGTGCACTGTTGGTTCCTCGGCGCGCTTCTTGGCGGCCGTGAGGAACGCCTGCTCGACGTGCGAGAGCTTGGCGATGCTGGTTGTCGCGGCCGCGAGCAGCGAGCGATGCATGGCCCAGTGGGCGCGGTCTTCACGCTGCTTGCGATCTGCTTGGCGTCTCAGTCGCAGCAGGATCATGGATGCCACGACTGCCGCGACCGTGAGCCAACCAATGTAAATGAGGCTGACAGTGTTGCCTGACACCGAGTTGGTCTGGATCCGGTAGATAGCGCAGACCGACGACCAGCTCGAGGCGGCGTAGATGCCTGACTTGATGAGCTTGATAAACCAAAGGGACGAGCCCTTGAGCGAGATCATCGTGAAGCAGAGCAGCAAGTTCCCCGCAAAGCCCAGGAACGCGAGCTGGGACGAGCTGAGGAAAAATGCCTTGCCAGTCACGCTCACAGCCTTGACGAGCTGGCTGAGTAGCAGCATGACCGGCGCGTACTTGATGTCGAGCTTTTCCGCCTGAAAGAGCACTTGGTTCATGCCCTGTGAGAGCAGTCCAATGGGTAGGAAGAACGTGATCCCCCAGATGCCCATGAGCGCGTACTTCCTGTGCTCGTCGCCCCAGCAGGTCACTGCCTCGTAGCTCAATAGAAATGGCGGAGAGCTGCTGGTGCTGGGGCTTTGGCACTTTGTAAAGTAGATGTACCTCGAATCGTACTTGCCCTGGCAGTCGATGCACGATAGAAACGAGAAGAACGTCGAAATAGTGCTCATGTAGAGGAAACCGTGCAGCAGCGTCGGGAGGTCCTTCGTGAACAGATGGTTGAGCACGGGACTCGTCTCCTGGAACTTGTTGGCCGCCTTGAGCATCACGAACCACACAACCAGCGCCATGAAGCACAGGATGCCCTTGAGCTCCACCTGCGCGATGTTGATGTCCGTGATGCCCAGTGCGCCCAGCCACTGGATCAGTTTCGACAGGTTGTCCGTGTCCGTGCGCTCAAAGGAGAGCGAGTTGAGCTGCACGAGCTCCACGGCGATGGACACGATTGCGAGCGCGTTCTGATAGTACTTGGCAAGTGGCGAGAAGCGGATGCGGTCGCGTTCTTGAAGCACATGGCGTCCTAGCAGACAGATGACAAGGCAAGATAGCCAGAGATTAGTCGAGTGAGTGAGAGTATGCAGTGTCAAGACTACTTACTCGCCACGATCACGAAGATGGACAGCATCGTGAGCATGTACACGCAGGCGACGTAGCCAACGATCACGTGCGTCATGAACAGGTTACGCTCCGAGTCGCTCTCACCCCCGTACACACGCGGAAACAAGTACACTATCAGCACTGCCGCGAGTGTGCCCCCAAGAAAGTACTTTTTCGACTGCCAGATGAGCAACCCGAGGTCGCCGCTCTCGGGCATCCATATGCGCACGAGCTCCGCGAAAGCTTTCTTCACGTGGTACGAGAGGAAGTACGCATCGCGCTCTTGCTGGCTGTCGAAGGCTCTGGCCAGCATCTCGTTCTTGAGATCGGAAGTGAGCTCTTCCTGACGCCAGAAAGCCACGAGGAGCACCATCAGCTGCAGTCTTCGCTGAATTCGAGTGACGAACTGGGGCATGCGCTGGTTTGTGAGGTAGAACTTGTGGTATGGAATCGGGATCCCCATGAACGAGCCCTGGTGGCGCTTCTTTTGATCGTGCAGCGTCCTGCGCAGCTTCTCGACTGCCATCTCCTCCGAGAGCGGATCTGCACTGGAGACACTGTCGCAGGTTATGAGGAGATCTGCATCAAAAAGGTTACCTGAGGATGCAGTCTGTCGATTGCTGGAGGTTGCATCCTCTGACATGGCACCGATCTTGAACTTGAGTCTACAAGACTTCAAGGTTTCGAAGAAGCTTGTCTGATTTCGTCCACCCTTCTTGATTACAGTCGGGAGGTGGTGCGAAGCCTGCGTTTTCTGGACGCTCTGCTCGTTTTGAGTGGCTAATGTCGAATTCTTGTGTGAAGGGGACACAACCATAGCGAAAAGCGATTCCTTGCGGTTCACATGTGCCTCCTCCTCTTGTCGATACTCCTTAAGCATCTCGTGCTGCGCACTGAGGCTGCTGGCCATGAAATCGTCGACAAGCAGGCGCAGACGATAGAGACGCGCTCGCTGGATCGGACGTACGATGAAGCGCCAGAGACTCAGCTCCAAAGGTGTCTTGTCGATGATTCGGATCTGGATTCCAGCATCAGCTTCGTCCAAGATCTTTCGCAGCTCCTGAAGCAAATTGACGGTCTCATCCACTGCAAGTCGCTGGAAATTGGTTTCCAACTGGAGAACCGAAAGCTTCTCAACTACGCTCTCAGGTAAAGCAAAGGCTTGGGAGATGAGCGCTAATACCTGGTGCTTGAGCTTTGGAATCGTAAAGGTCTGCTTCATCTTCTTGGATCGTAAGGACGTGTACCCAAAGTGGTCGAGCAGCGACTCCATTGAGCAGAATGGAAAGTACGACACGTCTCGATCTGTCCCAAGCTTTACATTCGACGACTCGGTCTCTGATCCCGTGTTTGCGATGACTGGCTTGTCTTCCTTATTCACATTGTGGAAGGCTGCTGACGGCGCGTATTCCTTGGCCAGCAGAGTCTTCATCAACGCTGCCACCCCAATGAGCATCTTGCTCCCTTGGGTGACGATGAACGGTCCAGGATTGGCCACGAACACGAGCGTATTCGTGATGCGCTGTCTCAACTTCTTCCATAACACATTGGGTGTTTGCGTGCCCCCCTCCATGAACTCGGAGAGCGATGCTGAGCCCAGAACTCGCTTCCACATGTAGTTCATGGCCACGAGCATCCGAAGGAATCGCTCATGTGCAGATTTTGAAGTGAGCACGTAGGCCAAGGCTTCCGCGACTTCGGACTCCATCTCACGAAGCTGCTCGCAGAGCATTTTTGCCTCCAACGCAACGCCAAATCCGTTCCCAGCGACACCCTTGAGCTCATTTTTGTTGGCAATCCGCTTGAGCACCGTGTTGAAGTTTCTGAGAAAGAGCAGCAGCGTGTGCATCTTGGACTGGATGCGCTCCATTTTGTGCAAGAATGTAGGCAGCTCACTGACCAGCGAATGAAGCTGCTGGGCCAGCGGGCCGTAGTAGTTCAAGTCCAGTTCGTGCAGCGAGCAGCAGACCAGACCGCTGAGCTCCTCGAGACTCATGAGCCACTGCTGGATGACTGCGATACGCTTCAAGTCTCCGTGCTGACAGTGTCGGTGGTGAGATAGCACAGCCTTGCTCTTCTCAGTCTGGACGACGGCGACCATGTCGACATACAAGTCAAGCGCTAGTGAGAGGATCGCGTGGCAGGCGACCAGAAGGCGACTGTTGCGATCCGCGACCTTGATGCTGTGCGAGAGGTGCTTCTTTTGGTTCTCCGTCAGCGTCTCGACGAGCTGGTTGTGGTTCGCGACAAAGGCAAGCAGCTCCTTGACTTCCTTGTCGCTCAGCTCACCGTCATCTTCGCTGTCATTGTGTAGATTCACTCGATCAATGCCGTCCTCGCTCTCGTTGTTGGGGATGCTCGAGAACCCGTCCTTGCCACGATCAGTCCTCACTGTCGTGTCTCCAAAAGTTGCAGCAGCAGACTCTGATTGCTGGTACTGAGGGGCCCCCGAGATGAGGAAATCCTGATCGAACCCACGGAAGACGGTGCGGCATTGCGGCGGGACCACTCTCATGCGCACGCCCGCACAGATTCCAGAGTAGTAGGTTCGTCGAATGACGTTCAAGTCACTGCCAAAGTCCCATTTGGTCAGCACAATACAGCGCCGCAACCCGCTTGTGAAGATGCTCTGAAGTCTCTCGGCTTCATGCTTTTCTCCCTGGGAGTCTCGAACAGTGTGGTGCATAAGCTCGAGCAAGTGACGCTCAAAGGAGACGCGGCGCGGATGTTTTTCCACTAGCGAGCTCAGTATGGATGCAGCAAGGCGATCAAAGCTGCTGAAGAACCGGTCGGATCGGTTGGTGTTGTTGCTTCTGGTGGCCACAGGCTCACCATTGTGGCCAAGAAAGTGGAGCAATGTCTCGACCACAGTCAGCGAGTGCGAAGACTTGGTCGGATCATCGTTTTGCGTCATCATGAGATTGAGCCATCTCATATCGCGTCGATTCGTCGGGTCGACGAAGCTGTGCTGTGTCACAAAGTCACAGAGAAACGATGTTGCAAGCACCAGGTTCTCGGCTGCCTGCTGGGGAATTTCCCGCAGCCACTTACCTCGAAAGACTTGAAACGCCACACGTCCAAACATGTGCATGCCTCCATGTCGGACAAACTTGTCTCTCGCCGTGGCGTGGCGACTAATCTTTGCGATCACTCGAGTTGCATGCTGCAGCATCTCAGCCCTCGACGCATCGCTTTCGTTTGTCGGAGAACTAGGCGCATCCAAGATACTCGAGAGCAGATCCAAGGCATGCTTCGTGGCAAAGACCTCGCAGTGCACCATGTTAGTTCGTACTGCGGTGGCGACGAGCAAAAAAAAGCTCGCGCGAGCACTGCGAGCTGGAAAGGTCTCGGAGCACAGGAACAAGAGCACGTCCGTGTTTTCCAGGAAAAGAATGTTGAGGCAGTTCTCTGTAACCTCTGGGACTTCGATGGCTGCGACCCACTCCATTAGCGCTGTGAGAAAGTTCTGCTGCTGTCGAAGGCTCTCACCGGGAGAGACAAATTGCAACGGAGCTGTGCGGTCGTAACGCGCAAGTCTCGCTTGTCGAGGAGCCTCAGGCGCGGATTGACTACGCGCGAATCCATGATTTCGCATCCCCCGAATGAGCAAAAGCAATGGCACCATCGTCGTCTTGAAGAAAGCCACGCTAGGTTTGCTCCAGAACCAGGATGACAAGCTGTGCAAACATGAGAGGTCGACTTTGATACTGCGATGAGGAGCGTGAGCTCGCGTGGATGATGAAGCCATGGCGGACAGCACGTGGCTCCAGAGTTTTACTTTGGGATCACAGAAGATGCCGTGGTTCTTGCATAACTCTGACACGATGCTGGTGGCGTCTGCTAAGATGACTTGGTCGATGCCTTCGTGTCTCAATAAGCGGCCAAGCGATCCCAGATCATCACTCGATTCTCCCATCAGCTTGTCGGATAGATTTACAACCACCGATTCATTCGCTGTCAACAGTGTCGTGATCGTCTCTTGGGGTTCGATGGTGCTGCGAAGAGATGATACGTCGCTGGAGGTCAGTGAGTGCGTCATTGTCTGCTTGGCTTTGCATTTAGCCTTAGTGCCAACGCCTGAGTTCCATTTCAGGGTGACTGTGCAGACAATCGAAGAATCCATATCGTCTAGTAGGATCTGGTGTGTGACGTGATCAGTGAGGCTTTGGATCTGCGACTGTAGCTGGAATACTCGCTGGTTGATTTGAATATGAGCCTTGACTTTGATCGGCAGGAATCCTTGATCAACAGCTTGAGAAAGGCAGTGGAGACTGACGCGCAACGTTGCTCTGTGAGATATGGTCTGCTTCGGAACCGTGAACCTGGCAATACTCGCTTTACGTCCATACTGCTTTCCCTGGAACAAGGTTTGCGCGAGTTGGTCTTGGAAGCTCGGTGCGAACACAAAAACGTTTTGACGCCGCTGGCCGACGGACTTTGTCGCGAGGTTTTTAAGAATTCCGATCGCAAAAGGCTGCAACAACTCCAGTCGTGGATTCTCGAGCCACGAGCTGATGTGCAGCAGCAGTGTCTGGTGACTGACAAACAGATCCTTCACCTCGGAATAGGACGACACGTCGTACAACAGGCGCACTGCCTCCTGCTGTTCTTGAGCTGACTTGGTGGACTCGACGATACTCAGTACTCTGAAGACATTCGCATCTTGGGTGAAGACTTGTGCTGAATAGTAGAGCTCAAATGAGCAGAGCACGCGTAGCAAGGACAAACTTTTGCATCGAATCAGGTAATCCTTAACAACAGCGATGGGCTGGTCAGCGACCATGCTCCGCTTGCAGATAGTCAGCAGATACACACAGAGCTCTGAGTGCTGCATCTTCTCTTCAGGGATAGGAACATCTTCAGTCGTATCAAACACCTCGGAGAAATAGTTTGTCAAGAGGTACAGGAGGACTTCTAGAATGCTGAAAAGTAGCTTCTCATACAGATTTCGAGTTGTGGTCGCTCGCGGTGTTTCGTCTCCGCAGTTCAAATCGTCGCCATCCCGAAGTTCTTGGATCTTAGTCTCTGAGCTCCCAGGTTGCTCTCGTTGCAGATGCTGGAGGTTCTTGGAGTAGAACTGTAGCCAAGCCGTCAGAATCAGGAAAATCGACGACAGTCCCGTGTCGTCCGGCTCGATATCAAACACGGCTTGATCGTTCACGAGTGCAAAAAATGTGAGTCGACGATACTGGTAGCCGCCAGTTGGCTCAGCAATGCACGTGTACTGTAAAAGATCATCGACGTTGTCATCCTCCGTCTCGTCATTTGCGTCACGAGCATTCGATGTGGGCCAAATCAGTGTACTTGCGATGATCGCCGCGGCACTGCTTGCGATTTCCCAATCGGGACACCCGAGCGCAGCAAACAGTTCGCAGAAGATCTCAGTCTCGTTCTGAAGCGAATCCGCGAAAGCCGAGTCTCCCATGCACAATTGCAGGAGGTTGAGTGCGATTCGACAGCCTTTGATCCTTAGGGCTGAGAGTTGGTCACTAGGCAGGAAGTCAGTCAGTTGGGCCAACTCAGCACTAACGCTACGTCCTTGTAGCCGCAGGTTCAGCTTTCGAGATGTTCCGACTGTTTCCCTCAGCGCCACTTGGATGATATCAATCACCGACTCGGCCATTCCTCGGAGTGCTACAAGAAGTGGGTCGATCCCAAGCTCAGAAGTGCAAAGCTGAAAGAGTACGTGCAGACTCTGCTCAAGAGCGACGTCGTTGTCTTGACAGTCTAGAATCAAGCCAGAGATGCCTCGGAGATACATGCGTCTCACTTTCCGCTCGCTCGTGGCGTGCTCTCCGTGACACAGGAAGCAAGATCTCCACATCCTCTCTCGGAAATGGCCACCATGACGCAAAAATCCGCTCAGAAGCTCGATTGCATCGTACTTGACGGGGTGAGGGTCTTGGAGCAAGGCTGCTGTCTGGAAGCAGCGATCTGCGACCAGTTCGAAGAGCGGCATGTTGTCGTTCACAAACGTTGGGTCATCGTCATGAAGATTACAGATTGTCTTGAAAAGCGCCAGTATTGCTACATTGGATGGGTTTGAGAGACCCTCTGAGTTGCTGATCGTCTTGAGGTTTCCCCAAACAAGGCGATGTAACAACTGTGTTGACATCACTCGACGAGAAAAGGCGGTATCCGCACATGCGAACCGGAGAATGTTGCACCACAGTGCGATGCAACTGTGTTCTATCGCGAATACTTCCGGTATCCTCTCTTTGCTCCACGATACAGTGTCGATCACGTCGATGTTCGCTGTTGCGAGTGCACAGCGAATGTCGAATTCACTCGAGTGCTCGTCGTTCTGTCTTCTTGATGCTTCAAGAAGCCTGGAAAGGAGACTCAAAGCTAGGACATGCAGTGGCGCGAACTGGTTGGAGCTCACAGCGCGTATCAGCCAGCAGCTGAACGCGGTGAAGTGAACACTCGACATCCACAGCTCGCTGTGGAGGGCGAATACGTCGTTTGCACCGATAAAAACACTGCTGAGAACCTCACTCAGAGCCAAACACTCGCTATCAGCAACCTCGTCGACGTAGTACACTTGAGAAAGCAGTAGTGAGATACACAACTGGGCGCAGTAGAGTTCATCGCTGTGCAATGAGACTAAGATGTGTCCCAGCTGCAGGATCGTTGTGATTGCTAGTCGGAGGTCTCGACAGGAGCTTCGAAGCTCGAGATGCTTTGGCTTCCCATCACTCACAGGTACACTGACACTGGAACTAACCCTGGCTCTGATGTCAACGTTTCCCCTTCCTCTTGCAGCGTGGCCCGGTACGATGAACGACACGATCGAAACCGGTGATGCTACATTGGCTTCGACTGCATTGTGCTCCAGCGAGCGATAGAGACTCGACCAGATCTGATTCAGAATGGGAAATGCGTCAGATAAGCTCGCTCGGTTGACCTCAAACTGCAAGAACACCTGGAACGCGGTGTGGGCCGCTGCTGCTTCGACTGGTGTGCCGCGCTGTAGAAAGAAGAGTAAGTTTTCGACAATAACTTTCCATGTTGACGCTTGGAACGCGATCTCCCTCGTAGCGGGGGAGATCAGCGCTGGCAGGAGCTCCAGGTACGCACATCGCTCTTCGACAGGGATCGAGTTAAGAGCTTCATACTTTGACAGCAGGTGCGTGAACGGTTTGAGCTCGGGTCCTCCCATCATTTCGCAGTCACGGCGCTGAGACTCGATCATCCTTGTGATTAGTCGGATGCGATCGGTGTATAGCTTACTGGTCGTCTTCAGCGTTTCCAGGCAGCTTGCCACAAGCTCTATGCTCTTCCATATCGAGTCTAGTATTTGCTTGTTTGAACATAGCACATCCAAAGCTCGGACAGCAAACTTGCGGACGTCAACCTTCTCACTCTCTTGGGTTTCTTCCTGGCTCATAACATCAGCGAGTCGATAAATAAGCCGCTCTCCAAAGAGATCCCACTCCACTCTGCAAAGATCGGCCAGCTCATTATGCACTGAGCGACACTCGGCAACGCATTTGAGTGCGATGGATGTCATGATTGAGTTGGCATCTCTTGGTGGCGACTCAACCAGCCATCGGCAAAGCATGTCCCAGAGATGGCGTACCACCAAAGCGTTGCGAACCTGTTTGTCTGGATTTGCGCGTAGTACATAGAAAAACGCTCGTAGACACTCCAGCTCCAATTCACGATGGAAGTCATCTTCTGTTGTTGCCCGGGCTGGGATCAGACGCTCCAAACATCCCAGCTTGTAGGCATGAACGGCTGTGGCATGTGAATACTCTACGAGTGCGTTAAAGACTCGCAATGCATTCACTGCCAAATTGTAGGACAGCGCAGCCTGTTCGCTGTTGGGCTCGCGACAGACGCAGGTGACGAGAGTGTCCAGCAGATCCACGCCATCCTGACAACGCAAAATCTGAAGCTCATACCAAACTGTGAGGTGCTTATCGCAGTACACAGCCAGCAGGCTCATAGCCTAGAATAGGAAAAGCAGACAAAACGGTTAGTGAGTACCCATGCTATTCGAAAGACCCAATGCACTGGATACAAACCTGTGCCTGCAACTGTTGATCACCACCTTGAAGAATTTTAAAGCCCGCCTGCAGTAACTGTTCCTGTCCTGCGACCGCTCTGTACGCACGCAATCTGCACTGCAGTTCTGCTTCATCACTAGACGTCAAGGTGAACGCTCGAAAAACATTCTCCAGCATTCCAAGCGAATCTTCACATATCATTCGCGAGTACTCGGTACAGTGGAAATCGCAAACCTCCTGCAGTAGTCGAAGCGACGGGGTGAAGACCTCGCCCTGAAACGCGCAGTCAACTCGAGTCGGACGCTCTTTACCCAGCAACTGAAGCAAATCTTCCTGGTGCATGTGCCGGAAGCAGCGATTGAACTGATGAAGGACGCCCAGCGCCATGGTCGTTGGTCTCAGCGACGCTACATATCGCATAGCAGAGTACTGATCTTCGCTAGCTGATTGCGCACCATCCGTTCGAACGATCTTAATCATCAGCTCGGAACACTGTTGCCCGCAGCAGCTCGCTAGCAGCTTTCTTAATAGTCGAATCAGTTGACCTGTTTCTCTGGCTTGGTTGTCGCTCGAAATCTCGCCGAGCTGATCACTGTGCTGATATCGTAATGTCTCTGCGGTTAGGCCGAGAATATTTATCAGGAGTTTCGGACTCTCAGCTATAAGTCTTGAGCGGCTCGTCGCCACCTCTGCAATGCTTTGGATCTCGCTCAAAGTAATACCCGACCTTGTTGCGTTTTTCATTTCGCCTCGTGTGATGATTTGAAAGAGCCACAACATCCGCATCGTGAATTCAAGAACAGGATTCGATGCTTCGCTTGACTGGAAAATCTGAATGAGCGTCGGGATCGATATCCCATCGGTAATCTCAAACACGCTGATTTCTATCATTGCCAGCTGCTCCATGAAGAAGCACAGGAAGCGCAAGATCGCAGAAGCTGCCTGCGCTTGATCGACAAGGATAGCGTCGTCTGCTAGTTTCTGGAAGATGTTGTTCACCAGAACAACTAGCTCGCCTTGAACAGCCAGCACTCGCGTAATCTCTGGGTCTTGAACGAGATTCGAGAGGAAATCAAGGCTGGCAATTTCCAGCTCGCAGCCGAGCTTGCGCAATTTGGCTTGACCTTCATCTGAATTCACAGTGTTTCGATTGCTAATGATCCAATGGTAGCAAGGTTCCGTAAACATCTTGGCCTTGACTGGATCTTCGAAGTACATAGTGTAGAGCTGGGCGCGAGTCGGCGAATTCGCCATGTAGACCACGAGAAAGCGCAGAAAATCTCGCAATAACCTGCCCAAGATGAAATGTTCACGATCGATACGGTACCAATTAGACAACTGAGAGAGGAAGCGCATCAAGATGCCGACGGCTGCCTCGTCAGAGCTCAACAGGAAATCCTCCCGCGTGAACTCGACAAAGTTTTGCAGCGTGAGCACCAGTGATCGCCAGATCAGCAGATGTCTAGAACTCGGCGCGCCAGGGAGGTCACTTAGGAAACCCATCACCATGGAGACAAATCCTTTCTGACTGAACGTTTTCGCGCCCTCGTACGAGTGTGATAGTGCCTGGACACATAATAGGATCGCTTCGACCTCGGAACTGCGTTCAACGGACTTGATACCGGTCTGAAGGCCTTCGATGCCTTGCATCATGTACTCGACAAACGGAATTCTTCGTTCGGTTGATCGAACGAGGATCGTAGCTGTTTGTGCTTTACTATAGTTGCTTGGCGTTTCCAGACAAATAACTCCAGTGGCCC
This sequence comes from Globisporangium paddicum, assembly GCA_023334015.1. Taxonomy (NCBI): domain Eukaryota; phylum Oomycota; class Peronosporomycetes; order Pythiales; family Pythiaceae; genus Globisporangium; species Globisporangium paddicum. The sequence continues at coordinate 17,245 of JAASFV010000242.1, forward strand.
GAAGAAGCACCTAACAGAACAATGATGATACTGTGAGTCAATGTATTCTAGAGCGTGGCAACCTCTATACAACGTACCACACGGAGGGACTCAAAACTCGACAGTAGCTGAATCAAAGCAGACAGAATCGAGAATTGTGCTTCCACTCGATCTCGGAACGCCAGATCACGCGCTTCATCAATATCACTAGCACAGATCACTATGACAAACTCACAGTAGGTCCGGACCATCTGCTCCGTTTCTTTGCGCTGCTTGTGTGAAGTCACCGTCATTGAGCTGAGTGTGATTAGATCAGTCGCGACTGTGCGGAGAACTGGATCGAATGACTTGATCGTAATGCCTGCAGATGCCCAGATTTGTTCTCGGAGAACAATGTCGGAGCAGAAAAAACAGAAGAGGCCCAGCAGACTGACACAAGGACGCGAACAACCCTCCGGGCTGCTCAAAAGAACGTTCAAGACATCCACATGCATGGAAGTCGCCCTACAGCCTTCCAAGAGAACTCCAGGTTGCTGAATGACCGCTGGAATCAAGTGCCCTGCAACGATCTCAGCAGTCTGGAACTTGGAGTATCGGTCCTGCTTAAGTACCAATTGACACTGGCGCAGATACACGACTGTCCAAATGTCAGCTATGCTCTTGAAAATCATCGGCATAAGCTTGAACACATGACTCTGGATACGAAAGAACCATGTCAGCACTTCCACTTGTGTACCCCACTGGGAGAGTGGGAAATGGTGCACCATCGCCAAAAAGGTTCTCGCGTTGCTGGTCCAAGATGGGATATCGCCGCTACTGGTCTCCAACTCTGAAAACGGGATTTCTAGGGCGCAAAACCGTTTGCAGAGGACCTCATCTTCAACGAGCGTGTACAGGATCTCGAGCGCTGTGGTGACGATGGAAAACGACAGAGTGGAGACACTGACCTCACAGACAATTTGAATAGCCCACGTGTTTGTCAGCATTCTGGCAGCAAAGTCTCGAGCTGACACAAGCTGTTGTAGCAGCAATAGCGCCGTTCTTTGTAACTGACCTCGCTCACCAATAGGGCAATGTGGCTCATTTGAATGTACTGGCGACGATGTCATTAGATTCAGCAACTGCTGCGCCCCACCGTCTTGAATCGCCTGCTCGCAGCGCTGGATGAGAAGTTGTGTGTCTGATTTTCCAAGCTCAGCTTCCAAGTCTTCAAGTGGTATGATGACAGCAAGTACACTGATTCGGTCCACCTGAACATGAGACGCATGAATAATGTCACCGCCACGCTCACCAGTGAGCCACGGAGGGAAGCCAAGAAAGCTGCCACGATGCAGAGACCCAACAATCACCGCGTCTTCGTTCGCTACCAGTTGGCTCTTGATGTGAACAGTGTACTTTGGGTTTTCCTCAATAAGAATGATGAGTGGCATCGCTTGAGCATTTTCGAATTCGCTCAACGTCACCTGCGTTGGGGGGCTCAGCCGGTAGACGAGACATGCAAGTTTATCACGCGCAATGCCAGCAAATAGCTGCGATCTGGTAAGCAGCGTCAGCAAATCACTCAGTCTTCTCTTGGTAACGACCTGGAAGACACTTTCCTCTGCGAGCTGCTTTGTAAAGGCGACTCGACGGACGAGTTCAGCGCGATCTTCGATCAGTAGTCGACATGCTCGTGAGATCAGCCCAGACGACGCGTGTTTGTGATGCGTGTGTCCAAAGAACTGCTCATCTCGCGTGACGAACTGTTCGATTCGTTTGGCAACGTGCCTTCGCACCAGCGGCGTTGTGCTGCGCAAATAGCCTTCGCACTGGATCTTGTACATCATCAACGAGCCCTCGGAGTGTCTTTTGGATATGACGCGTTTAAAATCCTCATCAATGCGCTTCATCACTGGATGGTCACAGATCTTCTTCTGATGCACATCCGTCTTGGAGTCACAAACATCGCTGACCATCCACGCTGGTATCTTCCCGAAGCGTCCATCACTGACGACAATCATGAGCGAACCCTCTTCGACCAGTCGACTCTCCACAAAGCACATGGACAATCGCATGATCTCGATGGTGCTGAGGTCCAAGAAGAATGGCAGCTGCAGCAAATGCGCTAGTTCCATGTTTTCACGCGGTCGCAGCGGAGGCGTGACTTGCAGATCTGTGCACCGCACCTGAGCGCAGTCTGCCATCCAATCTTCGACCACAGCTAGTGACGACGAGAAATACTCTAATCGGAAGAGCACGTCTCGGGTCCTTGGTGATTTGCTGAGGCTCTGGAGAAGCTTGAGAGCTGCGAGCTGGGTGTGCGATTTGAGTGAGTACACGAGCCGAACGATGCGGTGCAAGATGCGTGCGTCAGCGATGATAAATCGATCAGTGTCTGGACGCAAGTGCAGTATATGCACTAACAGCTCGATGAGGCTTGAGTGGAAGACGTCCTTGATGCTGGGAGGCAACGAGCTTACGTAGCTCGAGTCCATCAAGAGCAAATCAAAGAGCACTTGACAGCCCTGGCTTTCGATAAACCACGGAATCATGTCGGGAGATCGGACAGACATGAGATTCAGCAGCCCAATCGCGTACGCAACGGTAGAACTCGACGGCACTCGGGGGTCTAGCATCGTCACCGTGTTGTCCGTTTCTTGGCCTTTGATCTTGGACACACTGAGTCGGACCACCAGGTGCTCCAGCCTCACTCCTTGGACCAGGCTGCGAACTGCGCGGCTCATTTGTGAACTGCCATTACCATCACGGTCACCATCGCTCTCGATGAAGTGCTGAAGAATCCTGTCGGCGCTGTGAGGCGAATGCATACACACTGTGTAGAGCAGCTCATACGCGACTCCAGACGTGGTTGGATTCGTAATGAGCTCGTCAGCAATGTCAGCAATGCTGCTTATCACATTACTGGACATGAGACACTCGGAAAATGTCTTCATTACGCTCACGATGAATCCGAGAAACTGGGCGCGACGCTCGTGCGTCAAATTGGAGAATGCGACACTGGTTTGAGCCTTCCAGTGTACCAAAATCACTTGCACATGGTCAAGTAGTTGGTTTGAGCTCGAGGACAACACACCAAAGCCAGTATTTTCTCGCAGTGTCAGTAGCCAGAGCTTCCTCAAGAATCGCCACAGATGTGCTGATCCACGGAAGCTGCTATCATGCGGCTCGGGGAAGTTCCGAAATGGCGCTGGCAGAACCGATTGTAGCAGACGAGGTGGCCGAGATAGTGAAACGACGTCGCGCACTACAATCGCGTCGGATTCAATACTGGTCTCTTCTCCATCGTGCTGTTTGTTAGCAATCTCGTCCATTTCAGCCAGAGGCTCTCGCAAATGCAGTTCTAAGACGACTTGTAGAAGCTTCTCGCGTGTTGGGATATCCTTCGTAGAGCAGACGTCGTCCAATCCCTGCACTTGAAGGTGCATGTCTCCATCGCCTTCGCCAGTCGAAACGAGAAAAAGTCTTCTCCATCCAGGCAAAAATGCTCGACGCAGGTCTTCAGCTGATGGTGCTGGCTCGAGCGTGTTTGGCAGCAATGCCACTTTGCTCGAGGAACTCCCGGCACCCACAACCTTTCTTGCATGCGACTTTGGTTTCTCAAAGTATAGAGCATGGGCAAGGACTTCTGCTGCAATATACGGAACATCTTCGTCGTGGGACAGCAAAAGTTCAACGAGCGCCGATAGGTTTGACGGGTCAGCGATACGGCTCTGCATACCAGGCGTGAAATGTGCGAAGTTGCGCGTGAGAATCATCGCGTTCGCGAGCGAGATATGATCGTGCTGGAGCTCCTCCACGCGGGCGAGTAGGCTTCCTGCTTTCTCCTGGAAGAGCGGATCCAACACCACTTTGCGATACTCTGCCAGCCGGGCAATTGTGAACAACGATGCACACTGGAGATTTAAGCCTGGAGCTGAGTCGGCTCTGTCAAAATTATGATAATTTTTCCAGAACAGGTCAGTTGACGGCACTCCTATCTCAACATCAAATTATTCAAGCTCACTTACGTTTGATTAAGCGATATATGCGAGAATAGCGTGAGCAGGAACTCGCGCTGAGAAAGCACGTAGAACGCCACGACTGTGTTAAACACCAGAAAATTGTCAGCGAAAGTATTTTATCCTGAATCTGAACAAAGATGTCATCGACTAACGCACCTTTCTCCGCACAGAATCGCCCGAGGCACATGACAGCCGTGGTCGCCATTGCAATAGCTCGGTCGTTTGTCAAGCCAGACATTTGCCCAGGCTCAAGTTTCTCGGCCACACAGCGATCGATGATCCACCGAACCCAGCTCCAGTCCGAGGCGAATCCGCGCATGATCTCGATGCGACTCTGATGGCTAAATGATAAGCTCGAGAGTAGTTGGAGACTCAACCTCTCCAGTTGCTTGGCTTCGATGCCCGACGAGCCCAAGAAATAAGCCAAATCGTAGCTCGTCCGGAGCAGAACACGCCGAGAGATAAGGAATCGAGCGATCGAGCGACCACACTCTGCCTGAAAATTTAAGCCAACCCATCAATATGTGCGAGTTACAAAGCATTGTCGAGACGTGGCAGTGCGAGTCGTACCTTGGCGATTAGATCGCACACGTCGCAGTGAGCACATCCTTGTTTCACTTCACAACTGCAGCCAAAGTGCTCGTCTTGGACATGTCCTGATCGACCGAGCACTACAAGCAAGTGCAAGAACTAGGAGCCAACAATCACAGTTAGGACGTCGTCACATACAATAGATCTGTTCAGGAACCTTCCGTACCTGCTCGTAGATGTCGTCAGTGAAGTGGGAGATGAAAACGCTCTTGCCAGCAGCCATTTTGACCACGTATCTCGTTATTTGATCACTGGACAAGCTCGAACTCGGGAGATCTTCGTACAACTCATCAGCATATTGCGAGGAGCTGGTTGTATCAGTCGCTGGAGCGTTGCCATCCGTTGAGATTTGAGTAAACGAAGACAGCACATGGCTGATTTTGGCGATACACCCAGACTCGAAATGCTTCAAGTACTGGCGAACGCCTTCGTGCTGCTCGGCAAGCAATGTCAGCAAGCCACCGATGCTGCGGAGCTCGCCTAAGGTCAGACGCTCTGTAAGGAGGTCTGTGATTGTGTTTAGCCGCGATTTCCGTGCAAAGGAGCTCGCTTTGGTCTTTTCAGACGCGATCCGAAACAGACAATTGCAGAGCAGTGGTCGCAGGAACGTTGAGTCGCTTTGTACTCGAATTGTGACGCAGATTGCTGCGACCAGCTGCTCCGTGTCAGTGAGTTGGATGAGGTCCAGACGTACCACCAGTCTCACCAGCAGCTGAAGCACATATCCAGTCTCTGGATTCGACATGACATCGGTCGATAATCTGGTGAACATGTCTGCTAGCAGCGTCTTGTTCTCCTCAGATTCCGTGAACACCTCGGCAAACTCCCGGACGAGGTGGTCCTGCTGGATGTGGAACACAAAGTCGACAGCCAGGATCAACGCTTGCTTTTTCACTTCAAAGCTGTCGTCTCGGAGACTCAACACAATGCTGCGACGTGCACTGAAGAGCTTATCATCCAGTCCGTGCGGTTTTACTTGGCATTTCGGGTCGAGAAGCATCAACCGCAGGCATGTGAATGCTGCTGCTCGAAGCGGCGAATATTCTGTTGGTGCAAATGCGAGTGCCAGTATAGTGTCTACCATTGACGGCTCGAATAGCTCTGTGCACTTCAATGGGTGGGCTTTTAAGTGCACGATGACGCAGAGCAGCACTTGGTGGAGAAGAAGCACGTCGTTTTGGTCCAACAGCAGTCGGAGTACTTTTGACTTTGTGCGCGGGATCATGCTTTCGATCGACTCAGGCTTGGAGCGGACAAGTGCGAGCAGACAGCTATGTGCGAGTCGACAGAGCTGGATCATCTCCTTGACTTGGCGGGTGAGGCGTTGAGTGTAGAAAAGCGTTGTGCCAAACATATGCCCGCTCAAGTCCTTTTTCTCGTGCTGTCCCAACTTCGTGACATCCACTTTCGTAGCAATACCTCCTGAGAGGCCAGTCTGGTAGACATTATCGAGCAGGCGAATCACGAACACGTAGTCGTAGTCACGGAAGAAAGTGTCGTCACAAAGCTTGTTTTGCAATAACAAGCTCAGAGCTGCGACATCGCAGTCGATGGCGCCTCCAGAGTTGAACTTCGCCAGGATGTTTTCTGCCAACACGACAATTCCGCTGGTCTTCGGCACTTGTGGGACCGAACCAGGGGCTATTGGTGTCGAGGAGAGCGCTGTAGTCTCGTCTGGGTCGTCAAACTCAGCAATAAATGGTAGAGATAGCACTTCAGTGCTCTCGTAGGCAGACGCGAGGGCCCAAAGCAGTCCGGACGCCAACTCCTGCAGAGCATACAATACTTGACAGTGAGCTGAATGTATCTCCCTATAAAGCAAACGAGTGTTGTGCGCATATCCCTACCGCTATAAGTTTGGACGACTTTTGCCGTGAAAGGCTCAGCAGCTTTTGCAGGAACACGAGGTCGTTGTACATTGGTACGGCCAGACCGAGCAAGTCCGTTCCCAGCGCAAACACAATGTTTCGAAGCGCGAAGAGGTACAGCGTCATCTGACCTTCCGAGACAAACTCACGGTCACGAGTGCGAATGAAGCGCTAGGACGAAGAAATTGTCAAATAAAAGGCAAAGCATATGATGAGCTCCCGACAAGTAGGCAAAAACATCACGCACACGCCCAACCATAAACTTACCCAGAGTAGCTGCTGAATCTGCTTGAGTTCCTCGCTGTGCTTCATCTGGCGAACGCTGTTCGTCAGACAAGAGAAGACCGCGAGCAGATTGAGGAAAGCGCCAAGTTTGGCCGTCATCGCGCGGTCGGGATTTCCCCACTCGCAGTCTCCCCATATTTGCTCTTGAAAACTGATAGCGCTGCTGGTAATTCCTTCAGTGGAAGCTCGTCGATGATAGTTCGCCCTGCTCTTGGCGTTGACTGTGACGAATTGCTGAAGAATTAAGAAACTATCGTGCTGATCTGCCGAAAAGCAGAGCTGCTCCGATCCACCAGAGGCATCTTGATGTGATAGCGTCAGTCGCGCCCCTGCTCCCATCGTGATCGTCAGCGCATTGCCGAGTCGCTTGAGCAAATTATCACTAGACGCGCGCTTGCTTCCAACTGTCATCAACTGAAAATGGAGGACGCAGCAGACTCTCGCAGCGAGAATGCACGCTGGTGTGTGCTCACCCTCAAGCAGCTCTTGTAATACGAGATCCAGCCCAAGCGTGGCACAGTCTTCAGCCAGCGCTGCGCTATTCAACAGCCATCCAAGTGCGACCAATATCGGGACTTGACAAAACGGATGCAAGGGGGACTCGGGTGGCAGCGTCATGAGCGTCATCAGCGATTCGAGCAATGAGCGGCCTCTTGTCAAATTACTGTGTGCTCGAGTCTGCAGCACTGCAGCGTGCTCTTCATGAAGAAGTCCCTGAAGCTCGTCCGCAATGTCACGTTCGTGGTTCGACGCTACCCACGTCAGAGCGTGATCACGATGGAACAGCGTATCGGCCATCAATGTATTCATCGCGGATCCCGAGCTTCTCACTGACCAAAAGACTTGAATGATCTGATACAACGACTCCACGAACGACTGGACCGAATTCTTCCAGACTGTTTTCTCGAGCGACAGCTCCAGCGACAGACTAAGTGTCTTCAAAACGCCACGTTGCAGCATGGCGTCGCTGACAGTACACAGCAGATTCAGTAGCGTTGGTGTCATGTCGGACAGAAAGTGCAGAAGTCGGTCACCACTCGTCATCTGATCAAGAAATGCGCACAGAGCTTCGAATATGGTGAGCTGGAGCGGTCGGTAAGTCGTCAGAGGTATCGATACAGCTTCAGCCGACAGCGTCCATGAGAAGAAGACCAAGCAGTCGGATGGACCTTTCATTCCGTCTTGTCCCCAGAGTACGCCTTTGTCTTTCAGAAGCAGCGCCAGGAACAATTTCATGATGCCCACCACACTCTTGAGTGAATCCGGCGCTGATCCTTTGCAGCCACAGCCACAGGACACCATAGTCACTCTGCTAGTGTCCCAGTCCACCACACGTTGGGCGAAGAACAACTGGTGGATCTCTTGGAGCAGGAGCGGTACAAATTCGCGATTCGCACGAGATGACGCGCAGGCACTGTTTTCCACATAGTAGGCCATCCAGTGTCGCCAGTGCACCAAGAGTGCAGCTTTACTTGAACACAGCTCGGATGATTGCATCAACGCCAGGACCATTTCTTCAATCACGAGTTGTCGGGAAGACGATGTTGCTGCCACCAAGTCAGCTGCATCGATGAGGAATTTCAAGCCGTCTTCGGCAGCAAACTTCCGCTGAAAATCGGTAAAGGGCTCGATTTTAGCCGGGCCTGTCGACTGGCCTCGACGACTGCATAGAAATTTCAGTACTTGCAGCACTGTATCAATCAGTTTGCCGCCAGCTACCGATGGGCTGCCTCGTGACAGAACGATCACGAGCTTCGTGAGGATTTCGAGATTCCGCTTCGTGACGCCGGCGAGCGATTTCGGAATCCGCTCGATCAACGCGCCCATGCAGTTCAGCACAATTTCACGAGGATACTGAACATTGACTTGTGCTGATTGAAGATGATCGAAAAAGTCTCCTCCGAACGCAATGTCGCGCCATCGTTGCTCTCGTGACTCATCGAGGCAACCAAATAAAAAGCTCAAGTAGTTGATCTCTAGCGCGTGCAGTACAATGCCTTCTTTGCTCGATGCATACAGGAACGTCTTAGCGCACTCTGTCACAGCCGAGATGGAGCCATCATCCCTGGCACCAGAGTGCTTTTGGTGCTGCTCAAGCAGAAGCTCCGGGTCAACGTGAACCCGAAAGATAACGCGAATCGCAGCAATGTCGGCATCTTTCGAGACGAAATAGCCCATCGATAGCGATTGCGCCTTTGGGTTTTCCATCACCATCGCGTTGAAGCTCGAGTTAGCTTCCAGCAAGTCAAGATGCAGCGCATTCACTCCTATCGCAAGCAACAATGTCCCGCTTTTGGAGGGCACACCAATGCTTAGCAGTCGGAAGGCCTCACGAATATCATCTTCAACATAGTGCTCCAAGTTTTCCCACGATTTTTCTTGCAGCTCGGTGAGATCGACCTTCCTTCGTACATACACTGCTTCCATGGCAATCGAGGCCTCTCCATGGAAGAAGTAACGGTTCATCTGTGCTGCTTTGAGACGATCTTGATTCCAGCGCGGTCGAAGATGCAGCGCAAAATCTGAGCCCATGAGCTCGCACTGGTGCTGAGCTCTCAGGGAAAACTTTCCACTGAGGTTCACCCTCGACAAACTGCGCGCGCTGCGGCTTTTGTTCATTCTGTCCATGTCGATCGTCTTGAGCCCGACATTTCTCAGATATCCTTCAAAGTGTGACGAGGCATCCAGCTTTGCGCCTTCGAGCTGCTCACGAAATGACCTCAAGCACTTGCTTCTTGCTGAAGGGCTTGATGGAGACCCGACACTTTGCTCGATCAATAGACTCTCGCGCTTGATGAACTCCATGATGTTTCGAGAGATGTGCCCTGCTTTCCGAGAAATGAACGCTGCAAGCGCCGGGAAGAAGAGACACGCCTCGATGGCCTTCAGGTGCGTTTTCTGGTTGTTGAGGAACGGCGTTGTGAGCTCTTTGATGCGTGCCGCCATTGCGAAATCTTCAACTTCGCTAAAGAGGAACTCCATCTTGCGCCACGCCGTCGGGTCCATACTGATCACTTTCTGAACAGTAATCTGTACGCGTTCTACTCGAGTACGGCAAAAGTTCAGCTTTGCGACCGAGTTCGCGCCTGCGTTCCGACTGGAGTTGAGAAATGCATACATGAACAGGTACAGGATTTCGAGCCCATCCGAAATCCACACGTCTAGCGCCGAGAAGAGATGTTCATTCGCGTGGACACCAGAGAGCAGCTCTCGGTCCTTGTCCGAAAGTCGAAGTGCTGGCGTAGCTTTTGAGTCACCGGTTGCTCCAGATGGCGAAAAGAAGGCATTCGTGGAGTGTTTCTCGATGCAGAAGACACGGATCTGCGTGGGCTCGTGCCACGACCGCATGTCTGACAGCACATTCAAAGTGTTTTCCACTTGGAAAAGCCATGCGAGATCAGACAGATCTTCTGCAGCGCTCGTTATAGTTGAACTGAGCCACGATGGTAGCAGCGTCAGGATATATTTTTTCAACAGCGCATCGATTGACGAGAGTAGCGGCTCAGCGAGAATGCTCAAATCCTCCTCAAGAGCCAAGAAGACGCCGTTTAACCCGAAGACCAAGTGGTTGATTCCGTACTGAAGAAGCGACTTGTGCAGTTGCTCAGCTGTGAATAGAGTGAGAGAGTTGGCAGTAACGCTTGCGTCTGGTTGCTGAGCCACTTCGAAGTTTGCAGAGAACACCTCCATATTCGCACGGAGGTAGCGTAGAACTCGCGCTTCGGCGACACTGTTAGCCTCCTCTAGCTTCTGCAACTGGGTATAGTCCATCAGATGCTCAGCTTTCATGAGTACGCGTCGTGGGGTCAAAGGTTCATCTTGGGCTGCAATTTCATCTACCACGCGCGCGCCCTCGATTTGCGCTTCTGACACTTGTGCGTCTGCAAGTGGTGGCACACCAAGCTCTAGCGACATGACTTCAGGTTCAACACCCATAATGTCTTCTACTGTCTCCTCCGCGCTGTTTACCGGTGATTCTTCAGAACTACTGGAAGAACGCTCACTGAGTTGATGTTCTGTCTGAGACTCGCCAAGTTCGGGAAGGTACTCAAAGTCGGACAGTTCAAAGTCGTCGAGGACTTCGGTGATCACCAAGGCTTCTAATGTACTCTCCAGAATTTCTTCAGTCGCAGACTCGTGTCGCGACCTTGGACGGCCGGATTCAAGAGTGACTACTCGGGCTGATTGTTCGTCAGTAGAACTTGCATCAGGTACGCATTCATTGACGCTTTCTTGCAACTCGGCGGGATTGATTTGTTCAGCAGAAGTTGCTGCCACGTCGGGATAGTCAACTTCGACATCAGAGACTACGTCAGCGGAGGCTTCGATCGAAAGGCTTGCAGTCTTTTCACGGCGGGATATATCCGGCGTGTAGTCTGAGAGGATTCCACGATCGATTTCCTTGAAATCAGCCACTGCGCGGGGAACGTCGTGCTCAGAGTGCTGATCGACTGTGGGTGCGTTGACTTCGGAATTGTTGAACGAATCGCTGTCGTTCCTCCTATCTACGAGCAATGACGACTCTGGTCCACAGACACGAGCTTGCGGTACTTCCTTTTGAGGCAAAATCCCCGCTTGATTGTCGTCGCGGGTGACGGGCGTGGTAGCTTGAGCTGCCGTTGATGGCGAACCCACAGTAGCGGAAGGCTCACTTCTCAGATCACCCAAGACAATACAGGGATCTTCCAAAGCACTAACCGGAAACCGCAGTTCCAGCGTACTGATCAGCATCTGCAACTTGAAGGTGTCTGGGAACAGCAGCAACATCATTGACTCTGTTATAAAATTTTGTAGGTGTCCATATATAGTTCAAACGTACCAATTTCTTCATCAGGCGCTGCTGATGTTGCTGCTGTCGTCTTCAACAGAAGATCGACTCGGTCAACGCTGAGCCACTGAATCGGTGTGGTCCGCCCCGCGAACATTCCTTCCTTGATCTGAACCTTGATGCCAAAGAGGCGCTTTGCTGGGAACTCTCGAATCGTGATGTTGCAACGAACGCCACTGAAAGTCCGATTCCGGAACTGAAAGTCTCGATATGCAGCTGGCTGGCTGGAATTCACTGCAGCTTGCTGCGCACTCGACGAGGACGCTGCTTTCCGAGTCTTTTCAGGCGCTGTGGTAGAACGTGGAACGCTTTCACCAGCTGTGATTGCCTGGAGAGCAGCGAGCGGGGGGACTTGGTCCATGCTCAGCGATCCCCGAGTTGGTACTGCTACCAGTGGGGACGCTGGTCTGGGTCTGTGTAGCTGCGGAAGCACCACGAACAAAATACTTGGAAAGTCAACCGGGATCGTGTTTAGCTCGTCGCTTGGGTCGATGCGGATGCGCTGAAGCGGGTGGACGAACTCGTACTCGCGCTTGTTTGGCAGCGGGTAGAACTGGTCGAGCAGTCGGCGCACGCTCGCGAGTGATGCCATCGTCGCGAACTCGATGCTACCGACGTCTTCCACCGCGCTTTGCTTGGGATACAGACGCTGGACTGGTTTGCGCACCCACGTGATGCGCTGGTGAACGGTCGCTGAAGGGTTTCTCAGCGCAGCTCTGGCATCCACGGGGTCGCCCGTCGTGATTTTATGCTCGCGTTGGTGGTGGTTGTAGTCATGTTGCTGCTGCTGCGGATAAGCAGATGCGTGGGTACTGGTGCGAGCGTCGTCGTCGCCAAGGCTAGGAAACATGCCCATGGCCGCGTGCTGCAGCATTTGCCCGCGGTGCCCGGTTGCTGTCGCGGTCGTCTGGGACGCCTCGTGAGCTGGAGACACAGGCGCATCGGCGTGTGGCTGGTCCGCAACCGCCCCGCGCGATAGCAGCTCTCGCCGACGCTGGATCTGCGCAAGCGCGGTGGCGATGTCGTCGCGGGCGTCGGCATCACGCTGCTGCTGCCTCTCGGTCATGGGTCGCGGAATTGTGTTGCAAATGCGGAGTTGAAGTTTCTTGTATATGTTGCAAACGCGATGTTGCAAATGTGTTGCTGTAAATATGGAATTTAAGTACCGGTATGCTGCAAATGTGGATTTTAAGTACCTGCTGCTTCAAAGGCAGCGTTTCGATATACTACTGATATACCTCGATGATGATACTCGTTATAGGTACACTTCTAGTGGTGACAAATGTCTTTGATTGTCGAGCCCATCACGGCGGAGCGAGAACCGTTCTAAAGCTCGCAAGAGTTCTTCGGCTATCCCCAGACGGTGTGCTTGCTCATTTTGTGTCACGTGC
>JAASFV010000243.1:0-30159 GCA_023334015.1 Globisporangium paddicum
AGCACCTGGAGCGCTGCTGGTGACGGTGGGAGCGCCAGCTGAAGTTCTTGCTGAGCCCACTTACACAAAACACGTAACGACTTCTCTGGGTGCGCTTGGTGGTGGTCGCACAGCGCTTGCTTCTACTGGCGGTTAAGGCGGACGCGCGACGTCTTCTTCGCCATCCTCACTTGGCAGTTGTCGAACTCGCTTTGTGTTGTGCTAAGCAGTTTGCGCGCCGCGTGCCATTTTGTTAACCCTTTCAGAGTGATTGTCGTATTTTCAGAAAACTGGCCGAGAAAGAATGTTTGTCGATATTAATTTAGACTGGTGTTTACTACTGGGAGGGAGGCCTGTACATGCATATGTTGCTCTGATTTTTTGTGATTTATTGGAAAAACGTCAGCAAAAAATCCAAACATGCTCAAACCTGCGACCTGCAAAACCCTAATATCATGATGGAGAAAAGAAGAACGAGTTCCTCTTTTCTCTATCATGATACTGTACTGGGATTCCGCAGTGGTTGTCAACCAGTGGCCTCTCAGTTGTCAACTACTGGTTGACGGCGTTCTCGGTGAAAACCCCTTTTTTCAGGTTCTCACCGAGAAAGCCACCAGCCAGTGAATCACTTTTCGGATGATGGCCTTCTTTTGCAGACCTTTTGCATGATGTACAGCTGCACAGCATTTTGATGCATGCACACAGGTCCCTCGGAAAGGACAAAATGCACTGCGAGTTGCATCAAGCAAATCATTGCTTCAGACCTGCTGGAGCTGAGTAAATGTGAGCTCTTGGCGTCGATACATGGAGTTGCGTGAGAATGCGTTTATAGCTGACATTTTAGCAATTATTTTACAGACAGTTCGCTGTGAGTGGCCAATATTATAATTTTGTTTATAATTTCGTCCACTCACAGTCAACTATTTAAAAACGTGCGTACCATACTATCTAAAAATGAAGTCATGCTTACAAAGACATTTGAGTCGACAACCAGGCTAAAGGTCCGCAGTATCGCTAAATTTGATTCCCTCCTTCTTTCACATGCACTTTTTGATTGACTGTGGCCTCCTTTCATATCATTCCCAGATATTGCTTGAAGTATTTTTACATTTTTTAAATATCCGATAAATTTAAGTCCGTATTTTTTTGCTTGATTTTTCACCGTAGATTAAAAAAAAACTGCAGGATTTATTGGTGAAAATCTAGCGGCAGAATTTCTAAGCATGCACACGTGCCAGCATACTTACTGATTGCTGTTTTGGTCGCTACGCTTGCTGGTTGCTCAAACGAATACAGTCGCAGCTATTTTTAATATGGGAATCAAGCTTAGTGACTGGATTCTCATTAAGATTTTCGGTCAATCATTAATCTTACGTTGCCTTTCCTTTCGGTTGTTGCTGGCGTCATGTTTGTTGTACAAGCTTTGTATCACCAGTGAAGCAGCAGAATACAAGAGCAGCTTTGAGCAGGCTCATCAAATACTGGAGCATCGACTCGCGCCATCGCAGGTAGTCAGTCTGGATCTGGCATCAAAACTGACAAATTTCGACATTTGAGTACATTTTGATGGGCGCTGGCTTTTGGAAGCATTTTGCGAGCCACGAAAAATCGAAGAAAACAAATCAAGGAAAAACGACTGATTTGCCTTGAAAAAGGCAAATCAGTCGTTTTTCCTTGATTTGTTTGTTTTGTTCTCCGAAATCAGTGAACACGCACATGCTTTTCGTGGTGCCCCGTGGTGCCAGGACTGTCACTGGTAGTCACTCACTCGACCCTCTCTGGACGAGAACATACGGCCTCGTGGCGCGATGACATCGATAGTCTTGTTGGCAAACTCGTGAACAGGAGACATGTAGTGCGCCAGTATTGTATTCTTTTGTTTTTAGCTGCATTATTTGTTGTTGCTGAGTTGCAAACGCATGCAAGTCAAGTCGTTTCAGTCAAACTGGATGGGTGCTCATCCTCAATCAGGTCATTTCAGAAGCAATCAACCAACCAATCAGGCGCGAAGACGGCCATCCATCGTCGTCTGATTGGCCCATCGACATGCTTCAGTTTAAAATAGTCTCACTATTTTGTATTTTTGCGACTTAATTGGGTGAGAGAGAGTGCATTTTATGTAAAACAATTGAAAAAGGTGGTAAAACAGCTGAGAAAAAATAAATAAAAAACGAAAATACTGCGGGCATCCGTGGTCAAGTTGCAGATTCGGCTCTCTATCTCTGTCCCTCTCGACTCGTCTGTTCCCCGTTAAAACTTTGGAAATCTTGCTCGACGAAATTATCCGGAAGTATACATCTTACATGTGAAGACATGAATATCCTAGTAACCGACTATACGCAAAACGTATCTTCTGTACATTCTAGACGCTCGCAATATCCACCGCCTTGCAAAAGCGATACATAACGACGCACGTTTCGCGCAGAGCCAGTCCATCGCCACACGCGTCTGCTCCGCTCTTGTGTGGGCCACTAGCCTCTTGCCTCTCCCAACAGCCCAAGCCAACCAGAGTGCTCATTCTCCAACTTTCGGTCTCGCGATCACTGGCTTACAAGCTCCGGTCTCGCGATCACCTGTCGACCAAGCCTTCAAGTGACAGCCCGTCCCAGTTCCGTTCGTCCGCGTCCCGTCCCCGTCCCAAGAAAAGCTCTTCACACAATGGCTGCTGAGCTGCGCATGCCGGTGGACAATGTCGAGGCCGTGGTGCGCATCACGCGCCGCATCGACGCGATCGGCGAGCGCCATCCGGGCGTCTTCATGGGCCTCTCGTGGTACTATATCCGGCTCATCCTGATCACGGGTGTGGGTTGGGCCATGGACTCGATGGAGACCTTCGTGTTCATCTACTGCGGCGAGCTCATGGCGAAAGACATCCCGCGGTCCGTGCACCAGAACTCGTTCCTCGGCGGCGCGGTCTTCGTCGGCTCGTTCTTCGGCTCGTTCCTCTTCGGCTCACTCTCGGACAAGTATGGCCGCCGCCCCATGTTCATGGTCACGCTCGTGCTCTTTCTCGTCGGACTCGTGCTCTGCGGCGCCTCGTGGGACATCAACTCGATCACGGTCTTCCGCATCCTCTCGGGCTTCGGCCTCGGCGGCGAGCTCCCCGTTGCGTCCACGCTCGTGCAGGAGTTGTCCCCCGAGAAGACCCGCGCGCGCATCATCGTGCTGCTCGAGTCGTTCTGGGCCATTGGCTGCATGGTAGCCGTCTGGCTCGCCTACTACGTCGCACCGCGAATCGGCTGGCGCGAGACGTTCTACCTCTGCGCGATCCCAGTCGTGTACTCTATCGTCATCCGCTTCACGATCCCCGAGTCCCCCAAGTGGCTCGCGAGCGTCGGCCGCTACGAGGAGGCTGTCGCGATCGTCGAGAAGATTGAACGCGACCATGGCCTCCAGCCCTTCGACGAGAAGGCTGACCTCGACAACGTCGGCGCGTACGCCGCCGCGGCGCCGCAGCTCCCAAGCTCGCACATCCAGCGCATCGCTCTGCTCTTCCGCCAGCCGTTCCTCATGCGCACGATCGTACTCTGGGCGCTCTGGTTCGGCATCTCCATGTCGTACTACGCCATCTTCATCTACCTGCCAGTGCTCGTGGCCGATGGTGGCAAGGGGTACAACCTCAACGGCTCATGGAGCTCGATCCTCCTCATCACGTTCTTCCAGCTGCCGGGCTACCTGGTGGCTTCGTACCTCGTGGAAATCTGGGGCCGTCGCCAGACGCTCATTGTGTTCCTCATGGGCGCGTTCGCTGCGGCCATGGCACTCGGCTACGTGCCACCACACAAGACCGAGGTGATCATCAGCGGCTCGTTCCTCTCGTTCTTCATGCTCGGTGCCTGGGGCTGCGTGTACGCGTACACGCCGGAGAACTACCCGACGGCGATCCGCGGCATGGGCGCGGCCTACCCGTCGGGCTTCAGTCGCATCGGCGCCTTCAGCGGCCCGTACCTCTGTAACGAGATGTTCACGACGTGGGGCATGTCGCTGCAGGCGATCATGTGGGTCTTCGGCGGCGTGCTCGTCGTTATCTCGTTCATCGTGTTCTTCTTCGGCTACGAGCCCAAGGGCAAGAACGTCGAGGAGTACGGTGACGTGATGGTGCCGCTCAACAGTGCCAAGAGCAACTTCCAGCAGATCTCGACTCCGGTCGCACACGCCTAGACGATGGTGATCAGTTAGGTGATCTGATCTGTCGTCCGGCGGCGTTGGACACTCGGCAAGTGTGTCTCCCGTCGTCAGTCGTGTTGTTACCAGAGAGTTTCATTTAGTTATTTCATAAACCGGAAATTTCAATTACATTTGGTTCAATTGAGCTCCTCGTTGTCGTCGCTCACAGGTGGACGTGATTGCTTGTTGCTTATCCTTCGATTTTATGGAAGTGAAATGTAAGTGCTCGCACTTCGCCAGTCGCATTGGTGTGTTGGTCATTGACCAATGGTCAAGGCGTCCGCACGTGATCGCCAGCATCAGCTCGCAGCTCGAGAACCTAATGCTAAGCTACTGTAACCCCCTAGACACACAGGCATTCTCCATGAGACCTCGCTGTTTGGTCATAGCTCAAGAAGCGCCTTGCCGTTCTCGTCGACTCCGACAGGTGAAACTGGTTTGAGCCTGAAGAAGAAGGGCTTTGGAAAGCTCCAAGCGCGGCCTGCTACCACAGATGCTGGGAAGAAAAATCTTGAGAAAGAGAGCTCGTCTACGCTCTCCAACGTCTCCAACAAACAGTCTCGAGTTCTTTTGCTGCTCCAGCAGGTCAGCAGGGTTCGCCTCGGTTGCATTTTTAGCATAATCACGACACAAAGACTACATTATTCACATAAATACAGCTTTTCCAAAAAAAAATCTGCCTACATAACAGTCTGAAAAGACGCAGCCATTTGCACAAGCTGCCCCACACTGTCGCCACTTGCAGTGCTCGTCAGGTCATGGGGCAGAGCGCCAGCAATAGCAATAGTGGCATGTGTTGCTGCAGCTGCCTGTCCAGAGCCCACTCCACCGCCTCTGATGCGCACTACGTACGTAGTGTCTCCTTATGCTACAAGCCTCAGTAACTAACGCTCTCATGTCTACCAAGCAGAAGCATCTTGACGACGGTTTTCAAACAACCAAGACGTCCACAGGGTCACCAGCAATACGCACAGCTTTACATTCTCCATCGTCCGCCTACACGCCGCCCAGCGAAGCGCAAGTGCTGTCTGCAACTTCTCTACAGCGCCCATCGGTCTGTGTCTCGTATGGATGCCTTTAGGACTTCTGACAAGAGCTTCACTGTACTTGTCCAAAATATCCTCTATATGCATAGCCGGGTTTGCTGGACCTCGCGGCACTCGCGTTTACGAGCGCGGGCCAGGACGGATACCCGCCGCCGTTCTTCAAACGCCTGGACCAGTACATCAAGGCCAATGGCTACCGCGTGCGCGACGTCTTCCTTGTGCTCGACCACGACAGCGACCGTCGGATCACGGCCGACGAGATGCTCTCGGGCTTCCATCGGATCGACTTCCAGGTAGGTAGGTATACATGGTCACTATACAGTCTGGTTGAATAAAGTGCTTTGTTGTTGCTGCTGCCTCCACTGCCAGATCTCCAAGCGCGAGGAGAGGATGCTACGTGAGTGGATGCAGCAGATCGTGGGCCATGACCTGTCGTTCAAGGAGTTCGCGCTCGCGCTCAAGCAGCGTGCGTCACTCACGTCGCCACAGCGGATATCGATCCTCAAACTGGGCAAGCCCTAGCAGCCACCAGTCTCAAGAAACGCCACCCGCACTACATCAAAATTAGTAGCTCACTCAAAACAAGTACAGCAACTCTAGAGTAACAATATCAGCCGCAATCCGAGCCGTCCTCGTCGTCGCTCTTGACCACGTCCTGCCAGGCCAGGCACGCACCACTGGCTCCGTCACAGCCGCCACCAGTAGCAAGACTCTCGTCGTCCAGACACCATGCAGCATCGAGCGATTTTTCAAAGTGCGAGCCGCGCGGGAACCGCTGGCGATGCACCTTGAGGTACATCTCGTACTTGCGCTTGTCCAAGTAGAAGAGCTCGCGCAGCATGAACGGGTCAGTGCGGTACCACCAACCGTCATGGACCTGGCTCACGAGCCTCTCGAGAAATGGCGGCCCCAGCTTCTCGTAGAGATCCGTGGCCAAGACTCGAAACGTGCGCATGGCGCGCCACTGGCGATGCTTGCGCCGGTTGTACTCAAGCGTCCCGGGCTCCAGCGGCGCCCAGAAGTAGCGTTCCCAGACTGCGCGCCCATAGTTTTTCCAGAATGCGTCCCAGCGTTCAAAGAGTAGATCGTAGACGTCGATCGCTCGGTTGGTCTTGAACGGTACGTCGAGGCATCGGTACACAAACTGCCAGGGCTTCTTCTTTTCCAGCCGACGCACGTCACGCCGGATGATCTCGTCCACCTGATCACGCATGAGGCCGCTGCTGCGCAGCTGCAAGCGACGAAAGCCCCGTATTTGCTTCGTCCGGCTGGACTCATCCTCATCAGAGTCGCTCTCGTCGTCGGTGTCTTCATAGTCGGCGTCCGCGTCGTCCTCGTAGCCGTCGTCCAGGTCGCTGCTCTCGGATAACGACGCAGTCGAGTCCTCGCTTGATTCTTCATTTGCATCCACAATACTCAAGAGTATGTTGTCAGTAGAGCTTGTGGATTCTTGGACGACCTTGCGTCGCTTGAAGCGCAGCGTCGTGGTGCTCGCACCCAGACTGAGCTCCTTGCTGCCAAAGCGACCTACGTGCTCATACACAGGCCCGTTGTTCATCATCACTGGTACATTGCTGTCCTTGTCGGTCGCTACTTGATCTTCAGATTCGCTCTCGCCGTCGAAGCAGAGGTCCATAACGTCGCTCTCGACCGCGCGCAGCTCGTACTTGACGTGGATGCCGTCGGCCTCCGCTTGCTTGAGCACGACCTGGAGCGGCACGACCACGGGCCTGTCCTCCTCGTCCGAGCTGTCGACCACGATCACGTCCACGATGTCCAGCAGGCACGCCGAGGACGACGGCGAGGCGGCCGACGAGGCTGGAGACGCGGTCGTGGCGGTCGTCATAGTTGCCGTTTGGCGCGAGAGCGCGGCGAGGAGCGCACTGCTGCTGTCGCTGACATCCACGTGCATCGCCATGGCTGCTGCTGGTGATGTGGTCGATCGCTGTCTCTCTCTGGCGTTAGAATGCGCGTCGTTCTCGATCGGGTCCCATCAATCACTCTTCTAGCGCAATTCGTGGCGTCTTGGTTCGAAGATTGGATTGGAGCTGCTCACCTGAGCGGCTCAGCTTGACTACCAATATATCGATAGCTGATTGGTTGGAAAGCTGTGTATACTTATTTGATTGGCCAAAATATGAACTGAGACTGATACGTCTGAGTCTGTGTTTAACTTCAACATCGCGCGATCCCACTCGTAACGCCATTTTTCGTTTTAGCAAAGATCAGATAGATGAGCGTCTCCGCGAGGTGGACGCTTTGGGAATAAGGTGACTTCTCTTGCTCTTGTATATATACCTCTGGAGGACACACGATCGAAAGCTCAAGTCTAAGTAATACTCCAGAGTGTACGGGGATATCAATAGTTTTTATTTATTGATTTACTATTTTGTAGTGTTGGGACACTCGCATGCCTGCTCTCCGAGGCTTCAAGCGCGATGAGAACGCGATTCGCGATTTTATTCCTACCTACCATGGAGGCAGCTGAGTCATCTTGGAGGGCGGTCTGGTAGACAGGAGAGCTCTCACTGTCGCTCTCTACAAGAGTCCGCAGCTCCAGTTCTTGCTGAGGCGGCGGCAGAACCAGCCGATGAAGCCCTCCTGGGCGCCGTTCTTCTCGAACGTGCACACGTAGTCCGTGCCGTCGACGCCCTCGGCCTTGCAGCCCTGCGGGAAGAACGTGGGCGCGGCCGTGTTCGTTGGGACCCACGAGCTCTCGGTCACGGGCACACACTTGCAACTGGCCTCGTTCATGTCCACGGCGGCCACGTGGCTGGCGACGAGCGCGACGGCGGTGATTACAACGAGCTTCTTGGTGAACTGCATTTCTTCTTCTGGGGATGGTGGTGGCTTGGGGACTTGGCGAATTGAGAAGTGAGGTCTTTGAAAATGTATGAGCGAGCCGAGCTCGCCAAGGCCGGGCCCCAACTAAAGCGCATCAGCTCATGCGCCTTTACAGACCTCGTTCGAACAAACTGACAGAAACGAACTGACAGAAAGTTAGTTCGTTGTATCATCAGCTCAAAAATGATCGAGCGTTGTCCACTGTGCGAGGCTACCCTCCCACAAGGCCTCGCACTGGAGATTTGCTCCTTGTACCTATACAAGCAGCAAGATGTAGCTCTGCATTAAGAACCCATGCACGTGTTGTTCATGGATGTGCGAGGAGGTCCAAACCTCTGAACTCTGATATATTCTCAGGTCCACTGACTCGATTCGTCTGCCGTGCCTCAAGTCATGAGTGACCTCCCGTCGGCTTCTGGTGCTGGATGCTGTCGGTTCAGAGATCTATTGGCTCTCTTCTATCGCAAATGCAATCAGGAACGGATAGAACGGAGACCACGTTGCCCAACCATTCTCAGCAGCAGGAGCACGCCAGCAGTATGCTCTGAAAATGGTGTACCAGCGTGTGGCCAGCATTTCGACAGCGCTGAAACGTGAGTCTCCTCACTGTGTTCCGGTACCGGGGCTGACGCACGTGGATGCTCGAGGGAGGATTTGCGGTCGAATCGACGAGCTTGTCAATCGTCACTTCATCATCATCTCACGACACGGAATACAATAGGACTGCTACCAACTGATGGGTTGAGGACAGAGTGTCGTAGTGTGCTTCACAATACTTAAAGATACCTTGAATAGGCCTCTGCGGGTTTCAATGAATGCGCATTGGAGGTGCCGCTATGGAGCTCGTCGAACACCTTGCAAGTAAGCCACGAGCCGAGATACAGTTTGCCTCGATGCCCTCTTGCTCTCAACCGTGCATCGAGCGATATCTGAGAGACCGTGCATCGAGCGATATCTGAGAGACCGTGCATCGAGTGATATATGCAGCGCACACTTCCTCAATAAGTTGCATCTCCAGCGTCTTTGTAAGTTGGACAATGTGGACATTAACTGACCATTTCGTCTACCACAAGTGGACGTTGACATCTAGATTGTTGACAATAGAATAATCGATGCTGGTCATTTCTCTCCCTCAGTCTCTGACTGAGGCTGGATTATGTGAGTACAGGGCTACTCACTGAAGATAAAGAGGTTTATGCACACAACGTCAGAATGTCTACTTCAGAAAGACACTCACAAGAGCCAACCGCAAGGGCAGTCATCCTTCGTGAGATTTTTCAGTCTTTAGCCCGATTTCTTCATGCGGGCTGTGATCGCGGCGAGGCGCTCTACGAGTGGCGGGTGGTCGTAGTGGTACTTAGAGTACAACAAGTCTGGGTTCATGTTGGTGAGGTTCCCAAGCGCGACCTTGGTGAGTGCTGCCTTGAGCACCTCGCCCTGGGCCTGGTCCGCCGCGAAGGCGTCGCACTGGAACTCGGTGCGGCGCGTCTCGAGGCGCATGAGGAACGCCAGGACATGGTCCACGGGGAACCACACGGTCTTGGAGAAGAGCATGTAGCCGATCATGACGGGCATGCCGGCGTCACGTGCAAAGCCAAAACTCGCGAACAGCTCACTATTGCTCATGCACAGCCCAAAAACGTACGCACGTGCGAGGTCGACCAGTTGCTGCATGAGGAAGCCCTTGGTCGCGTGCGCGAGCTTCCAGTGGCCCAACTCGTGGCCGAGCACCGCGACGAGCTCGTCGGTCGTGAGCAGCTCCAGTAGCGTGTCGTAGAAGAAGATGCGCTGGTTGAGGAAGAGGCCGATGCAGGCTGCGCTCAGGTGGCTCGAGGTCGTCGACTCTTCCAGCACGACGATGCGCGAGATGGGGAAGCCGATGCGCGCTGCCAGCGCTGCCAGCCGCGTGCGCAGCTCACCGTCCTCGACGGGCGTGCACTTCTGGAAGCACGGGATCGTCCACACTGGCAGTGCGAGGAACCACGTGAGCGTGATCGCGCTGTAGGACGCCCACACGTACAGGTAGCAGAGCTCACCACCCCAGCGCACGACGAAGACCAGCGCCGCCGAGACGGGGCACACGACGAGCAGGACGATGCCGACGACCTTGAGCTTCTCGACGAAGAAGAAGCCGAGGCTCTGCTTGTTGAACCCATGGCGTGCCTCGACCACAAAGTTCGAATAGAGCTCGACCGGCAGCAATGGCAGCTGCTCGCGCAGCAGAAAGTGGAGCGTGAAGAACACGGCCGAGCGGTACATCTCGTTGCGTGCGTCGAGGCCGAGCGCAGTGAGCGCGCTGCCGCTCAGCGTCCACAGTAGCGGCAGGCCGCCCAGCAGCAGCAGCCCCACGGCCACCACGTGGTTGTACGCGCCCGAGACGAGCTTGAACGCGCTCTGGTCGAGTCCGTAGGCGCGGCTCTTGTCGAACTTCTCGAGCGTCTGGGCCATCAGCGAGGGCTTCTTGCTCGCACTCTCGGCATCGTCGTCGTCGCTTGTACTGGCCTCTGAGTCCCTGGTTGGGCTCTTAGACTGGGCGGCTGCGGCGTCATCGAGCGAGCGGATCGCATCGGTGAGAGGCGCTGGGAACGCGGTCTCGCGAAGCTTGCGGTGCTGCCGGACGTCCAGATACGCCTCGAAGACGTACACGAGCGTGAGCAAGAGCACTGACACCTGCAGGAACGGCACGGACGCCGGCGTCCACCCGTGCTCGGTGAAGTTCGGCGCCACGCTCCAGAGCGAAGAAGCGCCGGTGGTCATTGCTGTACGCACCAGCTAGTCGTTTGGGGAATGAAGCACCTCGTTGCTGTCACGCGTGAAGGTCCAAGCGAGGTGTTGAGGAGCAAATCAGCAGATTGGACTCAGAATTTCACAGTCCCACTTTCAACCTTCGTTCCATGAAGCAACAGAGTTGGGACGGCGCGTCGACTGAGCACGAATTATGGATCCCGATGCGCACCATCTCAAAGCAATGCTGCACGTGCACAAATCATCGTCTGTAGTGGGTGCAGTGCGTCCCGGCCTCGCTCACTCCGACCACTCACAGTACCACTCACAGGGCACCGATGGCGCGCGGCTGGAACCGCTGCTCTTATGGTCGCGACGCAGGAGACCGACGCGCCGCACTGGACGGGCTAGCTGTCACTTCTTTTCACCTCGGTGTTGAAGGAGACTGCCTGTGCGGAGGCGGAGACGGCAGCGAGAAACTGGCGCTCGTTCTGGTGGATGTGCTACACGCTCACGGTGACGCTCGTGATCGCGAGCCAGGCTTGCAGGTGTGGCCAGTCGGAGCGTGTCGCTTCTCGCGCCAAGAACCGAAGGCGTCGTAGGAAGTCTGAGTTAAACTTACACGAGTTGAGATTGCGATATGCTCGCAGGGATGTATTGTGGACGACACACAATGGGTCAATACTGTACTGAATCGCACGTACGGCAGCCGCTTGGGCTCTACTTGAACTCCCTACAGCGACAGCACATACAATCGCAGCAAACGTGAGATGCTGGCTCATATAGGCACGATAGAGTGTACGTACTGCGACGCACCTTTTCATAGTTCACACACACGCCGTCTACTCGGCCTTGGCCTTGTCGCTCATCTCCTTGTACGCGAAGAGCGCGAGCAACGGCAGCGGCGCCATCATCTGCAGTGTCCAGAGCGCGACGTCGCCGATCTGCATGAGTACTGCGACGGCCACGGCGGTGACGTACAGGAGCCGCCAGAGCGAGCGCGAGTCGCGCACAGCCGCGGGTGTCGCGTCGCCGCTCTCGCGCACCGCGTAGAGCAGCATGATGGGCGTGGGGGAGAGCAGCGCGAGCGCCCACTGTGGCGCGTCCTTGATGAGCGTCACGACCACGACAGTCGCCGCGGTCGCGTACGCCAGGCTCAGGAACGGCTTCCAGTCGCGCGCCATGATCATGTCGTAGTGGTCCATTGCGGGTGCCATATTGGTTCTGTCTGTGCTGTTTGTCGCGATGATTTTAGAGAGGCGATATACCCTACCCACTCAAATACAGGACGGAAAGCAGTATTTGGGTAGCTGACTGTATGAATAATCCTGTCGAATTTGATACAGCCTTGTCGAAATAACCTGTCGAGTGTGATACAAACCTGTGAGCTTTGGATCCCATCGGCACAGCCATGCTGTCGTGAGATGCTCTCACTCTCTCTCACACACACACTCTCTTGTTCAAATGGCCCACGCGAGCTCTGCATTCACTTACGGTCCATCAGATGTACACGCAGCTCGTGACGCCGTCACCTTGTCGCGATCCGTCAGATAATCTTCCAGGTTGCGATGGAAATGGCTGCAAGTTCCATGTTGACACAAGCCCTTAAAAAATCCACAGTGGCGTCAACATCAAATTTTTTTATGCTTCTCAAACATAATAACCTGTGCTGATGAGTGGGCATGTAGTTCCTTTCTGTAGAAGTTTATTTAAAGACTCCATTTCAAATATAATTCTTGTATGAAAGAATCACCGTAGATTGTTGAAATACATATCTATTTGAAGAGGTAGCTCTATCGTGTGACAAGTCATGGCAAACCCCTTCTCGCTTCGCATGCATGTCACTAAAGTGATTCAGTCAATCTGGCGACTGTCGCCTAGCCAAAACCCTCATCCCGAAATCTCAGTCGTACTTAATCAATTCGCTTTAGTGCCATGTGAGAAAGAATTTTTTCTCGCACATCTCACTCAAAAGCCGGTTCGCTCGCTTCCGTCCGCTCTCAATAGTGCGTTACGACAGCACTCGCCCAGGCACTCGTCCTCCGCAGGTGCGTGTGCATGCGTCCTCTCTCTTATACACTGTATGCCGATCTCACGAGTCCACGGGCGCTCACTCCCTGTCTCTGCGTCTCCGCAGCACCTGCAGTCTGTCAGGTGAACAACCAGAGAGCAAACCCAAACGGACGGCCGCGTCGAAAGAGTCGCAAGGCGCCAGTTTCCGATCCATCGACATCCGCAGACAGAGCGTGTTGTGTGTGTGATCTGGTTGGTAGTGCTGATATAATTAGATGGACGACAGTGGCGCTGGCACGCCCGCAGCGAGCGGCTATCACAATCTCCAAACCTCGCGCGCGCAGAGCAACGCCAGCGACCAAACAGCTGCCGCGGTCTCGAAGAAGCGCAGCGAGATGAAACACGCGAACAGCAGCGCCAGCGGAGGTGGCGGAGGAGCGGGCGGAGGCGGGATCCCGCTCACGGCCACGGCGCCGCTCACGGGCGGCGCAGGCAGCAGCCAGGGCGACGAGCGGAGCGCCGCGAACGAAGACTACCGCGTCGTGCCACTCCCGCAGCGGCTGCCAAGCCAGTCAAGCCAGAATATCCCAGAGGATTTCTGCTCCAATGTTGTGATCACGTCCAAGTACACGACGTGGAACTTTCTGCCGCTCTTCATGATCGAGTCCTTCCGGAAGCTCGCGAACGCGTACTTCCTGCTCGTGTCCATACTGCAGATGGTGCCAAACATCACCAACACGAACGGGCTGCCGTCCAACCTGCCTGTGCTCGTGTTCATCCTCGCCGTTGACGGCGTGCTCGCGATCATCGAAGACCGCCGTCGTCACAACGCGGACAACGAAGCGAACTCGGCGCAGTGCCACATCGTCACGTCGACGTACACGGGCACGAGCACGCACCTCAAGCCGACGCAGGATCCAGACGTGTCGGTGATGCAGTGGTCCGACTTGACCGTGGGCACGATCGTCAAGCTGCGCAACCGCGAGACGGCGCCAGCAGATCTGCTAATCCTGGCCGTCGATGAAGTCGACCCGAGCGACCCAAACGGCATTTGCTACGTCGAGACCAAGTCGCTGGACGGCGAGACGAACCTGAAGCTTCGCCAGGCATGCGATAACACGCTTCACGCGCTCACGAACCAGCAGGTGGCTTCCTTAACGGGCTTCCTGCGGTGCGAGAACCCAAACAAAGTGATCGGCCGCTTTGACGGAACGCTCACGCTGAGCGCGCAAAGCGCGTATCCGCCGAAGCATCAGCAGCTGCAGCATGCGCCATCATCCAGTGGTGGCTTTGGTGACGACTCGACAGCGGTTCAGGCACCAGTATCCATCAAGAACGTTCTTCTGCGAGGCTGCCAGTTGCGCAACACGGAGTGGATCTACGGCCTCGTCGTCAACACGGGATCCGACACAAAGATCATGCAGAGCTCTGTAACCGCCGGCCCCAAGTGGAGCTCGATCAACAAGACCGTGAACAGGATGATCATCGGGCTTTTCTTCTTCCTGTGCACGCTGTGCGTTATGGGGGCGACGATCCACATCGTGTGGATGTACCAGAACAAGTCGGACGCGAGCTACCTGGGCGCGAATCGCGGATATGTGGCGCAGTGGTTCATCTCGTTCGGCTCGTACTTCCTGCTCATGTACCAGATGATTCCCGTATCGCTGTACGTGACAATCTCGATGGTCATGTTCATTCAAGCGATCTTCATGACGTGGGACATCGACATGTACTTCGAGGAGCTCGACGTGCGCATGATTGTGCGCTCCATGGGGCTCAACGAAGAGCTCGGCCAGATCTCGTACGTGTTTAGCGACAAGACCGGCACCCTCACATGCAACGTCATGGAGTTCCGCAAGTGCTCGATCAACGGCATCTCGTACGGCACTGGTACAACCGAGATCGGTCGCGCTGCACTTCGTCGGAAAGGAGTCGTCGTTGCAGAAGAGCCGTCACCGGGGTCCTCGGGGGGGAACGGAGTTACAGCTGGGAAGGTTCCGTACGTGAACTTTCAAGACGCGAGATTGTTCAGCGCGTTAGATAAGGAGACCCAGACCAGCTGTTCGGAGGCCGACTTCTTCCTGCACCTCAGTCTCTGCCAGACAGTCATCCCCGAAGTCGTGGAAGGCAGCTCTGAAGTTCGATTCTCTGCGTCGTCCCCTGATGAGCAGGCGCTTGTATCTGGAGCCAAGTTTTTCGGCTTCAGCTTCGAATCTCGAGGACTCGGTGTCGCTCGAATCCGCCTCAATCACAAGAGCCTCATGAACAACAAGAACGCCGAGTCGGAGCTCCAGGAATTCAAGATCCTCGACGTGCTCGAGTTTACGAGTGACCGAAAGCGCATGTCGGTTGTCGCACAGTACCCGAACGGCGAGTATTGGGTTCTCACGAAGGGCGCGGACAACATGATCTACCCGCTACTTTCCAAGTCCGAGAACAATCCAGAAGTGATGAAGGCGACCATGAGCCACCTGGAGACGTTTGGCGATGACGGCTTGCGAACGCTCACGATCGCGCGCCGCTGCATCAACGAAAAAGAGTACCTGAACTGGAGCCAGCGATTCAAGGAAGCGAACTCGTCCCTTGAGGAGATCGAGAAGCGAAAGACTGGGCTGTCGAACCGCATCGACGACTTGATGGTTGAGATCGAGAGAGATCTGATCCTGCTAGGCGCCACGGCGATCGAAGACAAGCTGCAGAACCATGTGCCTCGCGCAATCGCTAACCTCATGAAGGCGGACATGAAGGTGTGGATGCTCACGGGCGATAAGCAGGAGACGGCGATCAACATCTCATATGCGTGTCAGCTCATGGACAACGACATGAAGCAGATTGTGCTCAACTGCGACCTATTCCCGACGAGCGATGCAGTGCTGGCGCACTTGGTGGAAGCAAATACGGGTGACGCAGGCAGTCGATCTCGCCAAGCTGTTGTGATTGATGGTGAGTGTTTGGAAGTGACGCTGGCGAACGACCGCTGCCGTGACGAGTTCCTGAAGCTCGCCATGAGCTGCGAGGGCGTGGTTTGCTGTCGTGTGTCACCCAGTCAGAAGGCTGAAGTGGTCACACTCGTGCGCAAGACGAACACGCAGGCGCGCACACTGGCAATTGGCGATGGTGCGAACGACGTGGCGATGATCCAACGCGCGCACGTGGGTGTGGGCATCTGTGGCATGGAGGGCATGCAGGCCGTGAACTCGAGCGACTATGCCATCGGCCAATTCTACTTTCTGGAGAAGCTCCTGCTGCACCATGGTCGACTGAATTACAAGCGCATGTCGGTGCTGGTGGGCTACATGTTCTACAAGAACATCGTGATGGTGCTCGCGCAGTACTACTACATGGTGAGCTCGACGGCATCAGGCCAGAAGTTCTACAGTGAGGTGGCGTTCCAGATGTACAACATCGCGTACACGTCACTGCCGATCATCGTGCTGGGAGTGTTTGACTACGATGTGCCGTGGAGCGTGGGGCGACACTTCCCACAGCTCTACCACGTGGGGCCGCGCATGGAGCTCTTCAACAACTACACGTTCTTCAAGTGGATCTGCAGCGCGGTCTACGAGGCGTGCGTGATCTTCATCTTCGTCATGTTTGCGTTCAACGACGACACATCGAACCAGGGTAGCGCGCCACTGGTGCAGTACGGTCTGCTCTCGTTCACGTGCGTGGTACTGGTGGCGAACCTGAAGCTCACGATGCTACAGATGTCGTGGAGCGTCTATGGCGGCATCCTCTGGTTCCTCGGCGTGCTGGCGTACCTGCCCGTGACGATCATCGTGTCGAGCTCGTTCGTGTCGCTCTCGCCGCTGGACTATGGCAGTTTCCAGAATACGCTCTACGAAGGCAGCTACTGGCTGGTAATCCCGATCTGCTGCATCGTGTGCCTGCTGCGCCATTTTGCGTGGACGGCAATCCAGCGCCAGTTCTACCCGATGCCGTGGCAGATCGTGCAAGAGTACTACGTGCTGCACCAGGGTGGCAAGTCGCTGCAGAGCGCGCTGCCCGTGTCGCCGTCGCACATCAACATGGAGGCCGGTATCCCGATGATGAACGGCATGCACGGCGAGGACGACTCGGCCAACTACTTCACGGCAGCATCGCCGACCCGTGGGGACGCCGAGCGAAAGAACGAGGTACGCTTTCGAATGTGTCTTCTGTCTACCTATCCTGTGTGTATATGTCTGACAATGTGTTCTCTTTATTCTCTTTATCAAAAGCAACGCGCGTCCTCCTCGCAGCAAAAGCGCAAGGAGCGGATCTCGAGCTCGAGCGGCTTCGCGTACAGCTACGATCCGCAGACAGCCATGGCCGAGTCGTACATGACCACGCACAGCATCGCGTCGGCATCGTCGGCGCTCAGCGAGGCGGAGAACCGCGGCCGCACGTCGCGAGAGGACTCGCGTGCCTCGGACTTCAGCGATCCGGGCGATACGAACAACGCATCCATAAGCGCCTCGGTCACGGACGGCTCACGGATGTCGCGCAGAACCACAGGTCTCTTTGTGTAGACAACGAAAGCGCCGAGCAAGCGGCGGGTGCGCGGGTGGCTGGCTAACTATTTGAATTTGTGTACTTTGGCAACAACAAACAAACGAACGACTACAATCAACAGGAGACACACGGGTGGGTAAAAGAAGCGACTGAGCGCAAGGCAAGTTTTGGTGTGAAAGCAGACATTCCACTCGTCCAATATATTGATTTCTTGAATAGCGAGCGGGAGGTACGCCACAGCACAGCACATGTAGAGTTTATAGTCATTCACTTTGCTCTTCTAGGAGAGCACGAGCGCGAGCAATGCTGTCGTCACGCCCACCAGGACGCCCCCACTGCTGGGTCGCATACCAGCAGCGGCCGACTTGATCGGCGCCACGGTCTGGAACGTGATGTTGGACGTCGGATTGGAGCTCGTGGTCGCCGAGCCACCGATATCCTGCGCCTTGACCTTGGACGGGTCGGACTCCCAGTCCACGAGCGACACGGTGCGCGTGTAGGAGCACTTGTCCGCGTACTTGATGGGGATGTGCACGCACGCCTTGCTAAAGTACGCGGCGACAACGTCGCTGACACTCGCCGGGAAGAAGCCCTGCACGACGGGAAAGAACTCGGAGCCCTTGAGACACTTGGCCGTCGAGAAGAGCGCCTGTACGTCGAAGACATTAGTGCGCTGCGCGAGTGGCAGCGCCGCGACCCACGTGGCCACGCGGTCGAGTCCCACGACGCAGCCGCTTGCAGTCGGTGAGCTCGAGGCCGCGACCTTGTCGCCATTCACGTCCACGTACGCCTTGCCCTCGGCCTTGAGGCACATCTGGTCCGTGGGCACCTGGAGGTTCACAATGAGGTCCGAACCCATGGTCGCCGAGTCGTTGGCTGTGAACGCGCTCTGCGAGAACGTGTAGCCGCAGGTCTGCGACGCGTTGCCCAGGAACGACGGCGTCTGGCGCGAGCACACGACGTCCCCGAAGAGCTGCGCGAGCTTGGTGAGCTGGTCCGAGACCGTGTAGCCGTAGTCCTTGACCGAGGACGAAGCCCAGGTGTCGCAGCAGCCGTTCGCGTACTTGGCGCGGATCGTCGCGATCGCTGGCAGCAGCTCTGTGTTGATACATGGCACGACCTTGTCCACGTACATCCCGCAGAAGTCATCAAACTCGGCGCTCGAGACGTTCTGCAGCAACTTTGTGAAGCCCAGCGTGTCGGTCTTGGCCGTTAGGTTGCCGATGAGGTGCTGCACGAACGGGAGGCCCGTCACAGGCTTCATCACGGCGCACCTGTCGGTCGCGAGCCCGGCCTTGAGCGCATCGCTGAGCTTGGCGCCGTCCAGGTTTGCGAGGCACGAGCTCGCCTCGGACGGGAACAGGAGCGCGCCGACCGTGGTGGACGAGATGAACGTGCGCACCGCCAGGATGGCGTCGGCGCCAAACGTAGCAATGAGCGGCGCGAACACGGGCGCGTCTGGGTCCGACACGTTCGACGAGCACGCCGACACAAGGCTCACGTTGGCGTCCTGGGCGGCTGCGCTCGAGCAGCAGAGCGCCAGGAACACGGCGCTACTGGCGCGCAGGAAGAGGGAGCGCCCCATGAGCTGTCTTGGTGGTCGATCGAGCGGCGCGGCGAACGAAGGAATTGGATTGAGCTCCTCGTCCAGCAAGAGCTCATGAAGCTCCATTCGCGGGATCGAGTCAGTTGAGAAAGAGAGTGGGACCAATTACTGCGCAAAATTAATTAGAATAGAAGCTTATAATGAGTATAACAAGAAAAGCATTTACGAAGAAGAGAGAAGTGTACATGAGTGTACCGTTTTGAATGGTACATAGAACAAATGTCTCCAACGCATCAGAGAGTGTACCGCTTTCTACGGTACAAGTAAAAATCTCACCACGAAAAAAAGCACCTAAAAGAGAACACTTCACGAGCCATGGACGCACTCTCGGCGCTCTCGGCGGCGGTGGAGCACGTCGAGGCGGAGCGGCAGCGCGATGGCGACCCCCAGCGCTCTGCAAGTCG
The DNA here is from genome assembly GCA_023334015.1 of Globisporangium paddicum. NCBI lineage: Eukaryota > Oomycota > Peronosporomycetes > Pythiales > Pythiaceae > Globisporangium > Globisporangium paddicum. The sequence goes on from JAASFV010000243.1 coordinate 19,278, forward strand.
CCTCGCGCCCTACGACCTTGGCGTCGTCAGCCAGCTGCCACCGCCGCTGTACGATCCGCAGCAGCAGCCGTGGTACGCGCCAATGGACGGCCACGGCCCAGCGTCGCCCGCTGCGGTGGCGACGACGCCCACGATGCGCTTGGCAGGCATCCTCAACGACGAGCCCATGGATGGCGACGAATCCGACGTGGAGTTCATTGGCGCTGGGAACAGTGACGACACAGGGCGGCCGATGGAGCCCCACTGGCGGCATGCGAATGCCAGCCCCACAACTGCTGGTGATATGCGAAGCGGCGCGCGGATTTCCAACGGCGACGTGTCGACCACTGCGGGAGGGGGCTTTGCGGGCGTCGGCTGGCCAACTGGCGTCCTGCGGGTGAACGTCATTGACTCGAGTGCAACAGGCGGCCGCTACCAGCCATCACCAGCTGCTGGCCAACGCAACCAGCAGCTACAGTCCATGCAGCCGCTTACTACTAAGAAGCCCATCACGAAGCGGGAACGTGCCGCGCCAAGTCGCGTACCCTCACATCAGAAACAGCTACCAGTGGCAGCCCCAGCAGCCCGTACCAAGACCGCCAGCGCCGTCTCCTCCATGAAGAAACGAGGGGTACACAATGTCGGCATGTGGACCGATGCCGAGAAAGCGGCGTTTGAAGAGGGCGTCCTTCTTTACGGAATCGACTACATCAAGATCGCAAAACATATCGGCACGCGCCATCACGGCGCCGTGAGTGGCTACGGGAAGCGCTGGCGCAAGAATAAAGGCATCACAGGCTCGGCGTCGACCCCCAGTGGCGGTGGCAATCTTCAGCAGAGCGAGGCACACGAGGATGACGACGGCGCGCAGTCCATTGATCACGACAACGCGTTGGCTGGTGAGACAGTTAGTGGACAACCAGTAGCGGCTCGTGTGCTGGACCTGAGCAACAAGAAGACTTCACAACGACCTCGACGTGGAGCCCGTCACCAAGAGACTGTCGGTGCAGCTGCACAGGTGGTGAACGAGGTGATTGAGATCAACACGGAGGAGTCTTCAGTCGAGACGCCACAGAAAGCCCCACAGCGTGTTACGGGAGCGCGTCCTCCACGCGCCCAGCAGCGCTCTGTAGCGAAGAACACATCAACCAACCAGGTCGTGGTCGCTCAACCGCAGCGGAAGAAGCCGAAGCTCTCGGGGATCGTGAGAGCTGGAGTTAATGACGCACCACCTAGGTCTCCATCGTCGTCGGTCACGAGCAGTGTGTCACAGTCCAAGAAGCGCAGCAAGAAGTGGCCGCAGCACGAGTTTAACGGTATCGACTCGCCAACTTCGTTATATCTGCCGTTCCCGTCGACCGCCGCTCCGGAGGACGACCGCAAGTGCGAGTTTTGCAAGGTGGCGCGTGGCGTGTGCGTAACCATGCACTGCACGCAGTGCAAGCGCGTGTACCACCCTAAGTGCCTCGTGAACCACTTCAAGCCGTTCTGTCAGCTCGAGAGTGACGAGCCGGTCGAGGCGCAGCTCGAAAAGCTGCATCTGAGTGCACCGTCCCAGATCAAGACCAAGATGCTCCGCTGCGCGCCCTGCAACGCCGTGCTGCTCGACAACATCAGGAGAGACAGCTACGGGTGGGACTGCGAGTGTCCGTCCTGTAAAGACCCCGAGAGGCTCGCGAACCACCGTCGCGAGATGGTGATCCAGTTTCTAGTGCATCATGTGGACGAGAAGCCGCCCAAGCAGAAGAGTAAGGCGACAAAGCAAGAGGCAGTCGCTACTGGTGCTGCGAAGAAGCCAGCGGCGCCAGCACCAACGCGGACAGGGACGCGACGAACGCGCAACAACAGTGCTGTGCCTGGGAGCGAGAACGATTCCGTGAAAATGGACTCGGAGGCATCCATGGACGTGGCTGCTCCTGCTGTTGAGGCCAAAGATGTGATGCCACCAGTTGGTGGCAAGAAGCATTCGCGTAGCAGCAAGCAGAGATATGTGTCGAACAGCTCTGCAGCCGAAGAGCCAGAGACGAACGGTGCTGGTGAAGATGGTGCAGTAGAGAATGGCGACGAGTCCAACATAGTCAACGATGCCAACCAGGAAGACGATGTCCAGATGGTCGATGCGGACAACGAAGCCCAGAGGGAAAACGCGGAGGACAATATCCAGATGGACCAGGAGGAGGACAATGCCGCCGTCGCTGAGCCAGACCAGGAGAAAGAGGCGAGCACCAATCGCTCATCACCCAAGTCAGCGCCTGCTCAAGCCGCTGAGCCTGAGCTCACGAACAACGAGCTCCTCGCTACCGTCCCTGTGAGCATGAATGGGAGCTTTGAGACATTTCGCATCGTGTGCACGGAGACGCCGAGCCTTACTGCGAGTGGGGTCATGAAGGAAGGCACGTACTTCTTGCATCGTGACCGCATGCGAGACTACATCTGCTGCTCGTGCTGCGAGAAGAGCATGACGCACGAGATGTTTGTGAATCACACGGATAACACGTTCCACATGATGCTGAGCAAGACGCCGTGGAACTTCCTCTTTGCCCACCACCACGACGGCAGTGCATCGCCTCTGCGACGCTTTCTCGATCTCCTCAATACGCGGAGCGCGACGGTGCGAGACGTGGTGGGCGGCGTGCTCAAGCAGAAGAGCCTCAAGACCCCTGCAGTGGAGGTCTCTGTTACTACTGGCGAAGTCGTTCCAGCTGAAGACGGTGACGCATCGGTGGACTCGCTTCAAGCCTCATTAGACGACGCACGTAGCCAGCTCGAGTTGGTGCTCATCGCGAGACGCGTGCCCGGGTCGACCGAGTCGAGATCTTCTAGCAGTAGTAACTCGAAGCCAGCGTACCTGATCCGCCTCGTGTGTGTGTCCAAGGAGATGACCTACCCCATGCCGGACGGCATCGTGCAGAACACAGTGGATCGGTCCACCGGTGGCTACCCGTTCAAGGACGGGTGGCTCTACTTTGACAAGGGGACTGGCACGGGCTCAGCCACGGCCGTGAGCCCGTCGTACGCGCACGTGCTGTGCGACTGCTGCTCGCTCGAGATGGACCTCGGTGACTTCATTGCGCACGCGGGCATCGACAACTGGGACCGCAAGTTCAAGCGCCGCTACGTGTACGTGCCGCTGCGCGGCAACCAGCGCGCACTTGTGGACCTCGAGCGCGTGTGGCAGGCGATCCTACTGCTCTCCAAGCACCAACAGCTAGATGCGTTCACGAACTCGCTGTCCAGTGTCGCCGTGCGTCTCTAGGAGGGTGACAAGCACAGCCTGTGGGAGCCAACATGAGCTAGCTAGCTGCACTTACTGATGAGAAAAAGAATCACAATTTATTTAATTGAACCAAACCGGAGGAGGCTGAGCAATCGGGCCACGTATTACTTGCGCGGCGCGATCGTAAACGGCTTGGACGTGGCCGAGATGCCCATGTCTTGCAGGAACTTGTCCATGCGCGCCGACTCCTTTGCCTGTACAACCACAACAAACACCATGAGTACCCAGAGCCAGCCATGCAGCCATATTAACGGACGAACCTCGAACGCCGAAAGCTTCTCCTGAGCCTCCTGCTGCTTGCGGTCGCGCACCTGCTCGCGCTGCTTGAGACGCCGCTGCAGGTCGTTGCCTGCACCGCTGCCGCCCATGATGAAGTCTTCGCTCAGGTCCAGTCCGTCGCGGTTCTCCTCCCGGTCGCGCGCTGCGCCATGGAGCTTGCTGCCGACCTGGCGGCGCTTCTCGAGCAGCGCCTCACGACCCGTCTCCTTGGGCACGAGCTCCTCGAGCACGCCCTCGTGGTACTTGCGGTGCCTCTTTCGCTCCGACTTGTGGCCCGAGCGGTGGCGCTGGCGTTCATTGTCCTCGTCGCTCTCCGAGTCCCTCTCTCGGTGGTGGCTCTTGCGCTTGTGTCGAACTCGGTCCTCGTCCTCGTCCTGATGTCTGGGGCCACTAACAACGACAGGCTTGGCCTCTGGAGCCACAGATCGAGCGCTAGCTGCGGTTGAGACGAGCAGGTCGCTCTTACGCGTGGCAACGCCGACCGAATCCTTCGCCGTAGCCAGTGCGAAGACCTCCTTCTCATCAAGCCGCTGGACGAAGCCCCAAGTGTGTTTGGTACGCTTCGTCTGCTCCAGCACGTGCTCCGGGATGCCCCTGTAGTACATGGCATCGAGCTCGCCGCGATTCCACTTCTTCACGAACTTGCCGCAGAAGAGAGACGTGGCCTCATCGGTTGACAGGTCCTCCACGTACTTGTCTCTAACCATAATAACAGTAACAACCAGTCAATGAATCGTGAGCTCGTAGTAATATAACAGCACATAGCGAGACGCACTTTGTCTTGGCAAGCCAGACGCGGAACTCGGTGGCGCGCAGGAAGTAGTCGTCTTCGGAGATCGCGTCCACGCCGCGCGGCAGGTCGCCGCTGCCATTGCTATTGCTGCTCTTCTTGTGCTTCTTGCTCTTCTTGTGCGACTTGTGGTGGCGCGACGACGCGCTCTTGCTCTCGCCTGTGGCATCGTACAAGACATGAACAAAAACAGTGTGAGCAGGTAGCAGACTTGCAGCAGCGTGTGTTTAGCACCAGCATACGCTGCACACACGTGCTCACGAGCCGCAAGCGCGCACGCAGTCTGTTGTCACGTACGATCTCGCGCCATGCTTGACCTCAGCCTTGCTTTGACCGTTATGATAAGCAATACTGAGTACAGTCGTCCCTCAAAATAGTGCTCCTATAAACTACCACATTTCATGGTGAAATTGAGCAGTTTGTACATAAACTGAGGTAAGTGGCACATTTTGGTCATGCGAGATATAGTCGTCCGTCATATTTCCCCCTTTTTCATTTTCGAAAATGAAAGGGAGATCACGCGTCAACGGAGACGGCCGCCAGGAGAAGTAGTACACGCGCACGGCAACTACATTCGAACGCCAGCTGGACATAATCAACTTCTATGGTGGCATCGGCAGCGTGAGCAGCACGCTTGCCAAGTTCTTCCCGAAGCTTCCAGGACAATACAAGAAATCAAAAGCACGATCAATCCAGCGATGGGCCCGCAAGCGAAGTACGATTGAAGCTCAATGCACCAGATACAGGACGCGCACTGTGACAATGGTGGCGCGCGTTGGCTACGGCCTGGCACTCGGTAACGACGGCGAGAAGACGATCGTGACCTGGATCAATCAACTGCGCAAAGATGGCGTCCCAGTGTCGTCCAGAATGCTGAAGCAGAAGGCTGCTAGTGTCGCCAAGTCAATAAAGTTTCCAGATGGCTCGTTTACCGCGTCACCGAGCTGCAGAAATGCTTTTTACGGCGCAACCGCCTCGCGATGCGGATAAGAACGCAGAAAGGACAGACAACCCCAGCAGAGGCGGATGAGACGATGCGAGTGTTTGCGACGGTCCCGGAGCTTCTGATCACCCACAGCATCGACAAGATCTACAACGCAGATCAAACTGGAGTCTTCTCCGAGTACGTGCTGAAGGTGGCCGTGAACGACAAGGGACATAATACCATGTGGGTGAGGAGCGGTCGCAAGGGTAAGGAGCGGCTGACAGCAATGCTGCTCGGCGACAGCGAAGGCGTCGAGTACCCGCCGTTCATCGTTGTCTACATTGCGAAGTTCAAGAGCGTCGAACAAGCAGCTGAGAACGACAGCCAGCGACACGGGCTCAGCAAAGCAATGTGGAAGAAGATTAAGCCTGTTCAAGACACAACGGGGCTACAACTCTACGGCCACAAACAGCATGGTGGAACTCGTGATTTTCGCTCGCGTTTCCGAACTTCCACTTCGGCTACCGCGACGAAATGACGCCTCAGTTTTGTTGCTGTGGAATGACTTCTCGGGTCCAATACCTCGATAACGCACAAAGTTAGCAACTTCGCTGCGCGTGATCTTAGAGCGCGTTCCCCTCAAGTTCACCTACGTCTGCCAGCCAGCAGATATTTCTGGAACCATCCATTCAAGAGTCGCCTACGAAGGGCATGGGTCGACCACATCACCGCTTCAGTCAAGTTCGACTCTAGACCGTTCGTTTACAAGCCATCATCAAGAAAGCGAGTCATAGACTGAGTATCTGAGGGCGTGGAATGACCTTTCCAGGGAGATGATCCAAAGCGGGTTTGTGCGTGCTAAAATTCCCGCCGAAGAGGTTGATTTAGATAATGTAGCAGAAGTTCTAGAGAGTCTGTGTTTCATAGACACAAATTTTAGTGCTGTTGAGTCGGAGGGCGATGGATCATGCGATGAAGCAAGTGATGAGGACGGCATGAACACGATAGATTCTGAGGGAGCAAACGTGGATGTAGAAATGAGCGAGTATTACGTGTAGGAGAAATTTGTTATAGAAAACAATGAAGAGCAGTAACCTGCCTGTTCATCCCTATTTTCGCAAGGTCGTTTTGTCGAAACTCAGCTAACCATACCCAACTGACCACCTGTCAATAGGTGGAGGTAACATCAAGACTAGGAGTGTGAGAACGAAGGGTCTATAAATACTTGCAACTTGGTCGTGGAGTGATATGTGCGAGGGTTGGTGACGCAACCTTGCCCATGGAACACGCAGCTGCCCGACTGGTGCAGTGTACCAACTGGCCACAATTCAGTAGCCGCATCCATAAACAAAAAGATGAACCAAAGAATGGGAGAACGAGGAGTGCAGAAGGCCGAGGCGCGCGCCGGCCACCAGCGACGAGGAAGAAGACGGCACTAATGCCAAATATGAGGACGACGGCATTCGTGAGTCCCTGCGACGGAGCAGTGCGGTGGAACGGCAGTGGAGACAAGCGATGATGAGCAAGACCAGAAGAAGAACAACAACAAGAGCGCCAGCGCAGCAGCCAGGTGGTCCAGAAGGGGAGAGCGGTGAGGAGCGAGGAGAATAGTAGTGTGTGTGTGCATGTCGACCGTGGAGAAGTTTGCGAGGATGTACCCACGGCCTCACTTACGAATTCGCCGAGAAGAGATTAAGTGAATAAGGATCTTGATATCGACACGAGTTGGTTATTGAGACTGTATGTTCAAGCTGTTGCTGGAAAAGCGTGCGTCGGACCCGCACAACTGGAGAAGTGCGATCAAGCGCCACGGTACTGAGCGAGGAGCGCCTTCTTAGAAGCCGAGCGACCGAGTACCGCGCATTGCTTGCTGCCACGCCCAGGAACAGGTATTGATGACTGTCAGTGGAGCGACTGTTGGGCCTCTGCAGGGGGTTTAAGGGCCCGTGCCTGACCAACGTGGAGCTACAACGAGCCTGGGACGTTGGCGAGAGCAAGAACAAGAGCGGAGAAGTGTAGAAAGAGAGAGAGAGAGAGAGGACGCGAGGCGCGCTACGAGAGTCGGCAAAGAACGAGAGGGAAAGGAGAGAAAACGATGCGATAAGACGGCGAGGCACAAGCAGATAACCTAGTCGCGTGGACATCACTGTGGCTTCCAAATCCAAACTCGCGGTCGATCTGACTGGATTATATTTAGTATATTTTTTTCCAATCAAACTATATTGCGGTATTTGATAAAAGGATGTAAAATACGGTATTGGTTCAAGGATTGTAGGGGCGACAAGTGCCACATAGTATACGGTACAGGTAACCTGTTTACCTAGCATAAACTTGTTCATACTAGGTGCTTCTCTTTCAATTTTGAGCCACTGGAGCGAACAATTTTTTCCATCGTGGAGCCAAGTCTTAAAGGATGGCGGTCTACCTCTATATGGTCACTTATCCGGGTAGACCGCAAGACTTTTAGACTTGGCTCCACTATGTAAAAGCTGCCCTGTCTTTTTTTAAATTTTGACTTATAACCACTAAGTCAGATTTTAGGGAAAGTACCACAATGCATTTACAATGCACGATATTAGCACCTACAATGTATATATGGCCAATCAGTTTATACCGATATACTAGTATTTCGTAAGTATGGGTAAGTCTTACCGAAGCCATGTTACCCATTACAGTGCTAGACGATATACCGGCATCATCATCATACCGATATCAAAACCGGTAGTGTCACTATCTTGACCTCCCGGGTTCTAAAATTGGCGTGTCACAGTCTGTGACACGCCAAGTTAACCCGCGATGATTACACTTGGTTTCACTATGCGCATATTCGCCCAAAGCGAGCGCATAATCACAATCACATTCCCAACCAAGCACGAGAAGCTCACGTCAAGAGCTACGAGCTCCAGAAGATGGTCAAGTTCTGCTTCGAGTGCGGCGCCAAGAACAACGGCGGGCGCTTCTGCTCCGAGTGCGGCACGCTCTTCTCGGCCCCCGCCGGCGACGCCAGCAACAACGGTGGCGGCGCGTCGTCGGCCGGCGCGAACGCCGTCGCGGCCCAGCTCAATGCACAGATGCACACGACCGCGTTCACGGGCAGCGCCGTGACTGCGGCGGCCCCGCATGTCGCAAACGCGGGCTTCGCCGCGGCCAAGAGCGCGTACAAGCACCAACCAGTGACGACGGCGGCGCATGGAGTCCCCATGGCTGTGCCCGTAAGCAGCTTCAACAACAGTAACAGCAGCAGCAACCGCCCGAGCGCGTTCGCGGCTGGGAACACATCGAGCAGCAGCTCGTTCCGCAGCAGCTTCAACAACAACACTGACAAGTCACCCGCGTTCCGCAGCTCATTCAACAACAACAGCTTCAACAACAACGGTGGCTACGGCGCAGCGCAGACCCAGACGGCCGGTCAGGCACCGGCCGAGCCTGTTCCCCCGGCCGCGACGGGCCCCGACGCGCAGGTGGTCTACGAGAGCTGCGTGCAGACGATTCGCGCAGCACGCGGCGGCAACAACGAGTCGGGCGTGAAGGCATTCAAGCAGAACTGCAAGAGCTTTGGGCTTAAGCAGATCGACGTCAAGACGTTCTACGACAGCCTTGTGGCGGAGCTCGGCGTGAACGACACGCGTGACTTTGTGCCCAACCTCTCGCGCCTCATTCCCGACGACTTGCTGCGGAAGGAACTCATCGAGTACAACTCGCGCCAGCGCGTGTCGGCCTTCGGCAGCTCGCAGCCGCCGCCACCGCCCTACGTGAACAGGTATGCGATTATATTGGCTATCATTAACACTGTTATGCGAACCGTGAGGGAGTTTGGCTGATTTTGTTATGTTATGCTGACCGACAGTGCAAACAGAGACTCATCCTCGTCGTCGAGCGACGGAGGTTCGTCTCGCAAGTCGTTCGCAGGCAACGGTGGCGGGAGCAAGGGCATCCTGAAGAACCGTTACGGTGACCATCCGAACTGCGATATCTGCAACGTGGGCTTTGACGTGACCAAGCGCCGTCACCAGTGGTACGAGCAGTGGTGACCTGCTGCTAATGTTGACAATGTTGCATTGTAATGATGCTGATATTTCTTGCAACAATGTGACAAAACAGCCGACACTGTGGACAACACGTGTGCAGCTCGTGCACGCCCGTACGCCTGCTGATCCCTCCCAACCAAGTGCATGAAAACGCGAAGAAGTACGAGCCGTCGGTCCCGCAGCGCGTCTGCATCCAGTGCGCCCCGCAGCTGCACCAGTACCAGGACGCGTTGGTCGCCGAGTTTTCGCAGTCCAAGGAGGAGAATCTGCACGAGTCCAAGGGCACGCTCATTCATGTCCCGTTCAGCAGCTCGCTCATGAAGGAGTGCAATAATGCAGCAGACATCATCGGCAACTTCTTCCGCGACAGCTGGGGCGCGTCGGCAGATCGCTCGATTCCAGTCGCGTTCCTGCAAAAGGCCCACGGCCTGGCGATCATGACAATCATCAAGGCTGGGTTCATCGTCTCGGGCAAGATCGGCACGGGTCTCGTAGTCGCGAAGTTGCCCAATGGCTCGTGGTCGGCGCCGTCTGCGATCGGCACGCTCGGTCTCAGTGGCGGGTTTGAGATTGGTGGTGAAATTGTCGAAGTGATGATCATTTTGGGCTCGGAAGGCGCGGTGAAGGTGTTTCACAAGCCGCAGGTGAACCTCGGCGCTGGCCTGGACGTGACTGTGGGGCCCTATGGTCGATCTGCGCTGGCTGCTGCCGCTGTAAGCGCCAGCGGCTTGAACGCCAACTATAGCTACTCGCAGAGCAAGGGGCTGTATGCGGGCATCTCGCTCCAGGGTGCCGTGATCGCTGCGCGATCCGATTTGAACCGCAAATTCTACGGCCGCGACCTGTCGCCAGCCGAGATCCTCGGTGGCTACGTGGAACAGCCGAACGCCGCACGACCGCTATACGAAGCCATTGACATGGCGATGCAGGGCGTCGAAGACCACAAGAACGAAGTGTCGCGGCGCTCGTCGATCATGGGGCCCTGCCGCCTGTGCAACTGTCCGATGTTCAGCGCCCACACGAAGCAGATCTGGAACAAAAATTGCAAGACCTGCAAGCACGTGCACTAAGGATTATCAGACACTCGAGTCCAGTAAGACAGAAGACAAGACGAGGAAGCGTGTGTGGAGACAAGCAGCAAACACTTGTGAGTGACTTTTGAATGAGCCATTTTGTATTCTTGACTTGTTTGCAGTCTCCACACTCGATCCTCTCGCCTGTTGTGTGCGGATGAGGCCTAAAGAGCTGCAGTAGTTGAGGGCTTTTGAATTTTTGACATATGCGAAGAGAGTGATTATACAGTCACTATGAAAGAGACTGTCGATTCGAGGTGGATACACGAAGGGTCACGAACAGAAGAATGGTCTTGCTTTTCATTTTCAAGTGATATGTAACAATGCAGAATATGTGGCTTTGGCTTCAAGTGTGGCTCAATGGGAGGCAGCTCTAAGTGATAGACTTATGAGCTCTGGATGCAGCCACTGACGCTCGAGGTCGTTGGCGTTGGCGTGGCAACCGTGACGGTCGGAGTAGCGGTGCTGGGAGTCGGAGTCGGAGTGGGGGTCGTGACAGTGGCGCTCGAGCCAGCCATTGAGGACGACGAG
>JAASFV010000244.1:0-30022 GCA_023334015.1 Globisporangium paddicum
CCACGCCTACGAATCGGCTGCCACTGCTACGGCTGCTTCCACCAGAGAGTCCCGGAAGTTGGCCTTCTCGCTGCCGCTGCACGAGGACCATGGCCTCTTCATCGCCATGTCGGCGCCCAAATTCTTCGAGGTGCAGGAGTCAGGCGAGCGCAAGCTCCTGGAGCGCAACCTCGCGGCTGACAAGTCCGGACTCGTGATCCAGACGACCGCCGGTCAGCGTGTGCGGCCAGTGCTCAATGAAGATGAAGTCGTGATCATGATGGGCACGGGCGCCTCGCGCTGGCTCCAGACGAGCCACGCGCTCCCGGCCGTGCTCCACGGCATGAAGATGCCAGAGAGCGTGAACACTGACAGCCGCATGCTGCGCACGTGGTTCGGCAAGATGACGCTACTGCCAGCCTACCAGCGCATGCTCACGAACCAGAACGTCGTGTTTGACGCGCACGTGAACAGCACGAGCCGCTATCTGCTGCAGAAGAGCGACGACTCGGAGCTCAAGACCATCGGCTGCGCTGGCGACCGCCAGCTCACAGCCTCGGATGGCGCGTGCACGTTCCGCGTGTGCTCGACCAAATCCGGCGCGACGGCCCCGTCCGAGGGTTGTGCGACGATTTGCAACCGTCAGGGCCACAGCGCCACGGACGCCACGGACTGCACGGCCAAGTGCACGTGCGCGGACCAGGCCGGCTCGGCCGAGCGCTGCTGGATGCTCTGTGTCGCCAGCCTCCCAACGGACACGTGCGCCAAGACCAGCCAGACGTGCACGGGCCAAACAATCACCTGCACTTCGCCGATCACGACCACGCCAGCCCCCATCGCAGGTACGCCCACCCCCATCAGTACGCCAGCGTCGGTGCCGGTGACTGCTGCGCCTAGTAGCACACAGGCACCTGCTGCGACTACTTCTACTACCACTCCCATTACGAGCGCGCCTGCTAACGCGGCTCCCGGGTCTTCTCCTGCCTCTGTTACTACTTCGCCAGGTACTAGCACGACCCCAAAGCCCTCGAGCGCGTCCAGCACTGCCGGTACGGCCACCACGTCCCCATCTTCTGTTGCAGGAGGCACGTCAGTTACTGACTCTGTGGATGACTCTTTGACTACAGGCTCGACCTCGGGGAACGTCAAGGCCTCGAACAGCTCGAGCACTGACTCGTCGGCCACCGTGACTGCGCCGACACCAACCACTGCTGTGCCAAAGTCGGCTGCCGCGGGACTTCCGGCCGCTGCGGTGCTCGTGACCTCGGTCGCGGCGCTCGCCCACGCGCTCCTCCAATAGAGAACCCCCCAGGGGATTACCCGTTGTTTTCGCCATCGTCAAGCTCACGTCGCTCTCTATACAGCTATACGAGACTGGACTGGACGGCATTGTTGAGCAGCTACTATTTCCATATGAATATGCTGAACATTTTGATTTTTGCACCTTGTACATGTGTGTGTGGTGCTGCTTTTTGTGGTTGAGCGTTGAAATTTGCTGGCCTTACTTGGTAGTTTGTAGATACATCTCGTCGCTCAGTGAGTCGTCGCGTAGTACAACCAATTCATTGTGGCGATCGCTCGAGTCATTATTCCCCGACCAGAACACTGTCGGGCCTAATGGCAGCTTCGGCATCGTGGATGGAGGGGGGAGATTGATTGGCACCATGACCCCAATGTGCTCGTACACCGCTGCGACGAACGCCGTGCTCAGGATTGCGTTCACGTCGACTTGGTCGAGCATTTGCTGGTTCGCAAGGTTGGTCAGGCCCCGCAGATCGCTTCCGAGTGCAGCGGATGGTGAGGTATCAGTCGCTGGACCAGCTACAGTGTCGGTTGAGTGAGACTCAGCGACTTCCTGAGAAGATTGCGGTTGATCTGAAGTTGATGGCAACTTGGCGTCTCGAGCCGCGGAGGGTTGGAGGCTGCTGTCGAACAACCGGAGCATTTTGCTCAGCAGCTGGCTCAGCTGGGGCGTCAGACGCTTCGCGAAACTCTGTGATGAGGCAACGTCGAGGCTGCTCAAGAGCCTGGAGCTTGAGCCGGCCTCACCACCACTAGCTGGAGAATGGAAGTCGCACCAGTGGATCGGATGCAGCGATGCGAGTTCGTAGACGAGACCTCGAAGGAATTCGCTCGCATCCTGGGATTTAACGTGCTGCAGCCTCCGGATCGCGTACTAAACAAATCAATGGCATGAAAGTCACAAGCGACGAGATAACCAGAGGTATTGCTTCGCAAACGTACGCGGTTTCTAAGAAGTGGGTGGCTGGCCTTGATTCGCTCTGAGAACGGAGTCAGGACAATGCCGTCGATCGTCACTTCAAGTACGTGAAGCAGTCCATTCCAGCGCAGCATAAGACCGCAGCTGTCAATAGAAACCGCACCAATATCAAGTTCCTCAAGCTTCAAACCAAAACCTACGTCATGCATGGTACGCTACGTGGTCATGAGACTCACCTTGTCCACGCTATCGTCCCAGTTTCAAAGGCATCACAGTGCAGATTCCAGTCAGAGGTAGTTAGAAGCAAGACTCCGCAATAAGACAATTGACATTGTCGTACCTGGCAGACTCGTGACGCGCTGCGCGGGAAAGTGGCCGTGCTGCATACGCGAGATGTCGCGTGCAACACAAGGCTCCATCGCCACGCGCAGGTGCTTGTTGGCGACTTGTTCCCGCATGAGCAGTAGGTCACCGTCTTCGCAAAGCGTCAGCCCGTCCTTCTCGACAATGTTGGTACGCGCCTTGGCTCCTCCACCATCAGTCTGGAGATGCAGGAGCTCGCTGACTACGCGCGTCCACTGCTGCCCCATCAGATATGTGATTATCAAGAGCTCAAGCAGTTTCGACAATTTCAGACAAAGTTGTATCTTGCGATATCGACATTTAATTAGCAACCCCTCCGTTGCACCAAGCCCTCAATTGCACCAGTTGCTAATAATCATGACTCACTGAGGTTTACTCTACTTGCTACGTACAGTCACCAGATTACGCTGTTAAGCATCGGGATCACGAGCTCCGTCGTGTTGATCCGCTGAAGGTTCTTGAGATTCTCAGACTTTCTCAGCATCTCGAGATCGGATTCGTCAAAGTCGCTTCGGCCAGCCACAGAGAGCGCCTTCAGGTTCTCAAGACGCTTCAGAGGCGCAAAATCCGCGATACTCGCTGCGAGAAGGTGCGTCGAGTAAAACGCCGAGAGGTCGAGTGTCTCAAGGTTCACGAGCTCGCTCAGTGGACTTAGGTCCTCCGCGTTGCTGTGGATCAGACTCAGATCCCGGAGTTGACGCAGTTCCTGCAGCGGCGAAAGGTCCAGAGGCCTCGCAGCCGAGGACTCGGACCTGCCCGTGGCGATCGGGAACGTCAGCGCGAGCTTGGAGAGCATCGGGAGCCCAGCGAGCACAGGCGCATAGTCCACGTCCACCTGCGAGCAGTCCCGCACAGTCAGGCTCGAGAGCGAACTGAAACGGTGGCAGAGCGGCTCAAAGTCGTCCACAGCAGGAACACTCAGCGTCTTGAGACTCTGGATAACTGGTAGTGTATTGCTCTGAAGGCGGCCTCGGATCGTCACAAGCTCGAGATGAAGCAGTTTGGAGAGCGACTGCAAAGGCGACAAGGGCAACTTTCCTCCGTGAACCGTGTCAATCGAGAGCTTGAGTTCACGAAGCTCGGGCACCGCGGCGAGCATATCGACGGTCGTAATCTCGTGGATGTTGAGTGCCAGGCGTCTGAGGTTCGGACACAGTGCCACGAAGTTCAGGTTGCGAAGCCGCAGGCGCTGGAACGTGGCTGACTCGAGGCGTGGGAGACCAAGAGTTGCTTCCTGGTCATCGTCGTTTTGGTCTTCAGTGGACGACAGCGTTCGGAGCTCCGGTAACCGGAGCCACGCAGGCTCCTGTCCGACAAAGCTCACCTTCAGTTTACGCAGCGCAGTGAGATCCTTGATGAACGTGAGGTCCTCCACTGCGGACAAGTGCGTGAGCGTGAGCATTTCGAGTCGATGGAGCTGGCCGAGCGCCGAGAGGTCGTGGAGAACAGCGCACTCGTTGATCCAGAGGGTCTTGAGTTGACCAAGCTTTGCGATCTCCTGGGCATTTGGGGTCATGTAGTTCTGTATATAGAGCGACTCGAGGCTGCTGAGCTTGCCCAGTGGCGCAAGCGATAAGTCGGAGAGCTCCGCTGCGTCCAGCGACAGTTTCTTGAGTCTGGGGACCGCGTGGAGCCACTCGATGGTGCTCACTTTGATGAGACCCAGGTCGAGTTCTTGGAGATTCGGCAGCGCCGTTGCCAACTGGAGCCACTGGCGCGTCACGTGAGCGGTCTCAGCTGGCGCTGGCTGGTGGTGACGCCGCATGCGCGAGAGCAGTGCGTGGACTGCTGGCCGCACCACTGGCTCACTCGGGGCTTCTCTTCTGGTGCTGGAGCTGCTGGTGGTGGTCGTGAGAGCGCTGCTTGTGACGGACTGCTTGACCTGAAGCATCGTGATCTTTCTGGCGACTGGTACAGAGAGGAAGTTCACGAGCATGTCTACCCATTGGGCGTCCGTCTCACTGCACTTGACCAGGAGCTTCGTCGCGCCGGGGCGTGTCAGCAGCCTCTGCAGGGCCTCACTATCGACTTCCCCTGTCGTTGGAGCTGCTGGTAGAGCTCCTGGTGCTGAAGTCAGCCGTGTCTCGGGCAGGTGGACGACACACCGCTGCAAGAACGTATGACGTATAACTGCGTTGCTGGCACCGCACGCGCGCCCCACAAGCGCCAGTGCGCAGTGGCTGCGCTGGTCCAGGAACGACAGCAGGTGCGCAAGCGTGAACGCGTCCAGGTCTGGGAGCTGCATGGCGCTTGTCAAAGTGAGTGGCGTTATTCAAGCCATTTTCAGATAAATACGTTTTTTGTAATTTCGGTTATCCTCTTAAATACTCTTTTTGGAAAGTGACAACCTGCTGTAGTTTGTTGAGGTCAGGTGTTAAACTCTATACATCCGCACGATGCCAATTGTTTTCATCTGATCCCGAATCAGATGGTCTTTGCGTTCTCAGGCAAACAGCTCAAAGGTGAAGAGACGCAATCCACAATTCAGTCAGTCTCACACAAGCAAAGCGAAGACTCGGAAGCCTGCCCAGCGAGCGGCTGCTGTAATGGCCTCTCAGAAGCAGAATGCCGCTGCGACGCGCATCCAGGCGCGCGTCCGCGGCCTCCAGAGCCGCAGGCAGCAGCGCAGAGTCGTCGCCGGCGTCACGAAGCTGCAGGCGCTGCAGCGAGGCCGCTTCTCGCGCAGGGAATTCACGCGCCTACTCGAGTTTTCTCGCGAACAAGTTCGATTTTCATATCTTGATAGAAGTATATGGCTAGAATGACTGGCTGTCGTGCGCCTTGGATATTTATCTCATTGATTTTATTTATCTGTTTGTTGATATATTTAGGAGTCGTTCCTGCACGCAACCAAGCGCCGGCAGCTGCGCATCTGGCGCCATGAGCAAGAGCTCTACTTTTTGCAGCACACGACAGCCGTGCAGCTCGAGCGAATCCGCGAGTTCCAGCGCAGACGTGGCGCAAATCTCATCAAGCGCATCTGGCGAGCCTCTCGCTCACCCTCAATAGCAGCGAGCGAGTCTCGACATCTGAAATGTGATCATCCGAGAGACCGGATCTTCGCATTCGATCCATTTCAACTGGGCTACTTGGTCTCCTCATCAAAGAGTTTCCTGAAATTCGAGGAAAGAGGTGAAATTGGTACACGCGTCAGTCCACAAAGCGTCGAGAAGGACTTGCTGGGGCCACCAGCGCCGCGTGGGTCTTCAGTAGCGCTCGATCGAGACAAGCTCCAGCAGCGACGCAGAGATCTTCTGAACAGGTATGTGTATCTTTTATTTAAATTCGCTGAAAAATCATTCTCAACAATGTTAAAAATTATCAACAACAAAAAACACTCTGGCAATGTTGAGTGTCTCTATTTGGTGGACTGAAAATGGTTGGCTGACAGGATCAAGCAGCGTGTCCAGATGCAAACCCAGAAAGACAAGCTCACAGCTCTTCACTCGGGCTCTCTAAGCCACCAACAAGGCTCCTCTGGTGCCGCTCGCCAGCCTCGCGACTTGCTGTCGCCCACGAAAAAGCAGGCGAACCGTCGACGCGAGCTCTACGACCAGCTTGTCCACCTTCGAAAGACAACCACAAGACGTGTCTACACCTGTGAGGCACAATATCTGTCCACCCGGGCTTCTCGAGAGCTTCTGAGCGCGCAGCTCACATCCAGCTGTGCGAATCGACTCGCTCTCCTGCAACAACAATCGCACGAGCTCTCAGTTCTCCTCTCAAGTCTCGACAAGACAACTGTTCAACAACCAACTCTCGAGTCAAATAACTTTCAAGAGCAAATCACTCGACTCCAGACCGAGACGCAAAGCTGGAGCTCTGAACGACAGACGCGAGCGTGGCAGAGCCACTCGCAATGCGTCCAGGCGGTCCAGAGCAAGCGCTTCTGGTGGCAGACGACCCTTGCGGGCGCTCAAGCAGATATCCGCAAGGTGCATGCGGCCAGTCCCTGGGAGACCAACCGCAAGGTGTGGCTGTGGCCCGCTCCACGACAAGAGAAGGTCTCTCAGGACCCCACAACCAGCCACAGGCCTGGACTCGGCCATTCGAGCGACGTGGACACTTTCCTATTCAGTATCACACAGTCAGAGGACGACGATGCGACGGACACCAAGTGTCCACAACCGTTGGACGATCGCGAGGCCTCGGAGTGGTGGCGCGCGCACTGCGTGCAGCCGCACTTGGTCCAATCTGAATCTGGGAACAACCAGCATGTGTCCAGCAACAACAACTCTAAGGCAGCGGACGAGTTCCATGACCGCCTCTGGTCCTCTGAGGCACTCGCGAACCCGGTCGTCCACCGTCTCCACCGCCAGTCGCAGCGCCAGAGTCTCTTAAAGGAGCACAAGCTGGCCGTGAGCACAGCTACTGACCGATTCCAGAAGCACGTCAACCAGCGCGTGGGTGAACTCGAGATGCAGATCGAGCTCAACACCAAGCTCCAGCAGGACATGGCTTTGAGACGGCAGCAGATCCGGAAGCGCCGCTCGCGCGAGGAGAACGCGGTGGTGACCGTCCAGCGTGTGTTCCGAGGCCTCCAGGGCCGCCAGCGCGCTCAAGAGGTCCGCGCCGAGTTCTTCGTGATGGTGCGGGGCCGCGCGATCCGCAAGGGCAAGTGTGAAGAGTGTGGCGAGCAGCAGGCCGTGCTTGAGTGCCACGAGTGCGAGGAGAGTCTCCACTTCTGCCCACTCTGTTGGGTGCAGGTTCACGGAACGCGACGGCGCAGGTTGCACGTTGCGATCCCCATGAGCGTGTCATTAAACGCCGCTAGGCGAGTGGGAGTTAATGATGGGAGCCCTGCTCCGATAATTTCTACAGCCTCGGAGCCAAAGTCAAAGACGACTACAATTTCGAGAACGTCGGAATCAAAGTCAAAGACACCACGATCAAAGTCTGTGAGTGAAGCTCGAAAAACTGGAGTAGGCGGTGAAGCGTTGGGGGTTGAGAGACCTCGGTTGCCTGGGCGAAAGGTTCCGATTCTGCAGACGAGCCATGCTTCAAATGCGAAACCAGTGGTGGTGGACACAAATGAAGTTCTGGTGGAGAAGCAGCCCATCAAGAAAGCAGTTGAAGTGGTCACATCACTACTGGCCAAGGATGAGAGCGACAATATGTTTGCCAGCCCCATCGAGAATGGTGGTGGTGACAACTCGTGTCCGCCAGTGCTCGAGAAGCATGAGACTGCGGAAACAGAACCGCAAATGGTGATTTCTGATCCCACGAAGCCATCAGCGCCAGTCGCCAAGCAGCCGCGGATAACATCAACCAAGGCTGCATCCAGGGTGGGGTCAGTGACTCTAACCACAACTCCAGATTCAGCTGACCTGGCGAGTGATACTGGGGCCACGATTGCGGTATCAACGACCGCAGTGCTGCAGCAAGTTGGAATTGAGACTGAGGCTGTGGTCAGTTGTGAGCCCGTGAATCCACAATCAAGTCCAGACGCTGCTGAAGACCCAAAGCATTCACAGGCTGAGGACCAAGAGCTCGAAACGAAAGCCCCAACACCGCAACCAAAAGCAGAAGCCGAAACAGCACCACCAGCCATTGACGAGGCTTCACCCCCTCCAGTGGTACAACCACACGAAGGTGAAGCCTGAGTGTCCGCCATGTCTGTTTTCATATCATCACGTCACTAATTTGCTCATCAAATATTGGAAAATAGTGGAATCTACCTTCGACAATGTTGAGATTTTTCTGACACGACCTCGAGAGGTCGGACATCCAATACTGGAAGTCAGGCATATTCAGAGACAGTGGTTGGTAGGATGGTAGATGATCATTCATATTATAATAGGCGAGGGCTCGCTCGTGTGGTTCGCAATGTCCATAGTTGACTGGCCGCTTTCCTCCCTCGAGTCCTCATAATAATTAAGTGCACGCTCGACACAAACGCTGGTCTCAGGATCAGGCGTAGTCGATGTCATCGATGTCGTCCATGTCGTTCGGCTCGCAGAAATCCAGGAGCGGCACATCGTCGTGATGCTGCTGGCTGGAGCCGAGGATCCCAATCCCACTGCTCATGAACGAGTTCGTGCCGTCGTCGTCATGAATGTGGACGAAGCCGCCGCGCCGCTGCATGTGGTGGTTGTCGTCGTCATCGTCGCTGTCTTCGTCCTCGTCCTCATCGATGAGCACATTGGTGCTCTTGCGCGCGAGCAGGCGCGTGATGACCGAGTTCCACGGGATGCGCGGGCCCTCGGTCTCGAAATCGTCGTCGAACTCGTCGTCGCTGTCTGTGTCCTCGGTCTGGCCTGAGTTGCGGTCGTCCCCGTTCGGATTCCGCCGACCGGACGGAGCTGAAGCCGCGGCCATGGTGTCGCTCTGTAACGACGCGATCTCGGCCTCGGACATGACGACCGTCGTCCGACTCGGCGTCGACGTTGCGATCGAGTTGCGGTTGTACAAATGCAGGCTGCCGACAAACGAGCCGTCACTGCGCGAGGACGAGAGCGTCGACGCGCCCACCTCGCTCAGCATCGTGCCGCGGTCGTGCAGGCGGTGCATCTGGCCGTTCGTGAACAGCGAGACCGCCTCGACCACGTCGCCGCCATCGTTGTTCTCCTCAACTGTGCGCTGGTTATATCTGGTTTCTGGTTCTGTGGCAGTAGCCAAGTCGGACGGGATCCTTCCTTCGGACACCGGATGCAATGTTGTCTCACTGGCCTGTTCCATCAAGTTGGTCGTGATCATAGATCCATTACCATCACTCCTGCTGTCGTGCACGGTACTGCGCGGCTTTGGGCCGGCCAGGTATGCGGCCGCGATCTCGGACGCCTCGCGCTCGGACGCGGTACGGCTGCTCTTCCTGCTCTGGCTCCTACTGCTGATGCGGCTGTTGCTGGTGCGGCCACTGGGATTGCTGAGCTTGCGCGGCGGCTGTGACCCCGAATTTGCGGTTGTGATTGGATCTGCGGCCGTCGACTGGCCGAGCATCTGCCTGGCCACGGGGCTGATGGATCCGCTCAGCCGCGTGCGCAGGAGACTGCTGTTGTCGCTGCTGCGGTCGCTGCGCTTGCTGCTCGTGCGTCTAGCGGACGCGCGCACGTGGTCGTCGTCGCTCGCAGCCGGGTCGTTCGCCTGGCTCCTACTCATGCGGATGGCCGCGTTGTTGTTACTGTTATTGCTGATATTCTCCTTTTTGATCGCGGGCGGGGCGTCCGCGCGGATGAGTCGCATCTGGATGCGGATGCGGCCGGCGTCCTTCTTGCCGTCCAACAATGGCACCCAGCGGTCCACGGTCTCATCTTCGGGCACGTCCCGCAGCGGGACGCAGCAGGCACCAACCGCGGGCGACGACATGAGCCGCGCGCTCTTGACGCGGATGCTCACAACGTCCCCAGTCGGGTCGACGCTCGGGATCTCAAACTTCTCGTTCCACACGGGCGTCGCGCGCGAGTACTTCTGCACCTGGGTCTTGAATTCGCGAACGCGCGTCCCGGCCGTGTTGAGGCCCGAATTGTGGGACCGGGACGAGGAGTTCTCGTGCGGATCCGGGGACCCCGCGGACGAGGTAGAGGACGAGTAGGACGAGCCGGGCGTCGTGGCCGCGGACGACGCATTGGAGGAGAGCGAGCTGGCCATGAGGAACTTCTTGAAGGACTGGCGGCCCTTGCGGGATGCGGCCATGTCCACGTTGCCCACGTACACTTTGCAGTACGTCCCGTGGGACGACGTGCTGCGCAGGTTCTCGGCCGCATACACGCGCAGCAGCAGGCGGTACTTGACCCCGGGGGCCGTGGCCGCGGACGGCAGGCGCCGGGACTTGCGCGCGTCCATCGAACACTGTTACTGAGCAGCGACACGGGGCGATAGGGGCGGAAGGTTTTCTGCGGACGGGGCCCTTTTTGCGGTTGGGTTTGGGTCGTACGGCCGCTTGCTTGCTTGCTTGCGCGGGCCGTGGTTGAGTTTGTTTGTTTGCTTGTTGGGCTCTCTATTGCTAGCCTGAGTCACACTTCTCTTTCAGAATCCAATCGCCGCAAGGAACCGAACACACACGTCGTTCGCTCTCTACCTCCCACTTGGACTTTGTATGCAGAGGTGTGGCCAAAGGGGCCAGTTGGTCTTGTTGGACGGACCGAAGCGGCTTTTCTACCCGCACAACTTTGATTTGCGCCGCCACTAAGTGCGCAATATATCAAGTTATTACAGAATTGGTTATTTGTATCAGTTTCAGAGAAATATACATTTGTACAGTATACTGAAGACAGCTATAACTATTATTTTGTGATAAATGCAAGTCTGCAGCAAATTAAATATGATCGTGTTTGAAAGGGTATTTGATTTCAAAATCGCACGAAAGTGCGCGGGAAGGAACGTAACAGGAAAATGCGGAGCGCGCAAAAACGAGCCGAAAAGAACGGGATTAAAACGTGGCTCAAAATGAAATGCGGTCCTTTTCAAAAGGCCACTTTTGAACTTCCATAAAGTTAATGCGTGGCAGTGGCATGCAGCTCCATCCGTTGGCTTCCGGCCTTCGCCTGATTCCTAGCTGCTGGGTCTCTTCGAGATCCATCATGACGCCAAAGGAGTGTCGATAGGAATCAGCGAACGCCAGTTAACGTATTTGTATGCTGCGTATCCTGCGACACCTACCAAGTTTCTCAAAAACTTCATGTTGCCAGCAAAATGGCGCCAGGCAGAAAATGCACTTTTTGCTCAAAAACGGAAGGTTAACCTATCTAACAGCATATGGCGTGGTGAAAGCCTATGAAACGACATGCTCTTCCCAGACAAAAACGGCTGATGATCATGCCAACGTGCTCGCGACCAGTTGCTGACGCTCATGCTCTCCGTGGCAGCACATGGGATCTGGACCTAGACGCTGTGCCCCATTCGTAGATCGCACACGGCTCGATGTTCATGCGTGCGGCTTGCTCGGATGCGTTGGGATCGCTGTCTGGAGCTCAGTCCTTTGTTATTTGTCATAATGCTGGATTTTTTAGTGCGACCACCGTCTCATCGAGACCGTCTCAGTGAGCATGACCAGCATTCGACTGTGTCTGATGATGGCCTCCTTGACACTCTCTATGTATGTTCATCGTCTCTCGCGAGTCCATCAATGAGCTCAACCTGGATATGAGCGCTGATTATGCTGCTTCGTTTTCCAAATGTCACGAATTCAATGGCATATTCACTAGTGCATCAGAGCCCAGCTGTAGATGAACGAATATCTTCAGCTTGTTTATATAAAGCAAAGAGCACTGACCCTCTCACCCTATCTACCTACCTACAGTTTCTTGTAGAGCGCCTCGGTCTTGATGTCGGCGTCCGGGAAGGACTGCGAGCGCAGGAAGGACTGCGAACGCGGCTGCTGCACTGGGTACGAGATCTCGTGCGTGAGCAGGTTCTGCGTGTTGGTGCCGTCATCGTGGGTCCCGTCAAACTCCTCGATCAGGTCGAACGAGTCGGACTCGCGCGTAACGTACGGGAACTTGGGGCTGCGGCTGCTGTTGCTGCTGTTGTCATCAAAGTTCACGCTCACGCCATCCGAGCCCAGCACGATGTTGTCGCTGCTCATGCCGGTTGGGTCCAAGTACGGCACGCGACGCGACACGGTGTGCGAGCTATTGCGTGTGAAGCGCGACTGCTGGCGCCGCATCTGCAACTGGTTCTCGCCCTGCGCCTGCGCGTCGCCCAGACCTGCAGCGACGATCGCAGCCGCTTCTGCCGTGGCCTGGAGCTCTTTCTGACGCTTCTTCTCGCTCTTCAGCTGGATTGCGCCGGCCTTTGTACTCGCGCAGAATACAAACAGCACAGCAGTCGTAGCCCCGCAGATAGAGCAGAAGATGAAATGCGACGCGGCAAATGATGGCTGCGCAAAGTACACAATCGCCTGTGTCAGGTGGAACACACACAGCGACATCGTGAACAGCACGGGACGACTGGCTGCCGGAAACATCTCCATCGCAGACAGCCACGCAGCACTCAGCAGACTCAGTCCCGCAGCAATGTACATGATGAACAGCAGCGCCTGAACGAAGCCACCCTGGCCGTTCGTCAGACTGCCAGAGATGGCGCAAAAGAGCGACAACAGCGCCACGAACGGCAGGAACTCCTTCAGGATGGTCTTTCGGCGCACGTTGTCCGCGAGGAAGATGCCGAACGAGAGACCTGCAGCCGTGCAGATAGAGAAGTAGATGAGCCAGCTCGAGAACGTCGCGCCATTCGTCGACTTCGATGAATCCCGCAGCTGCTGGCGGAAAAGAAGGCCGTGCGACATCAGCAGCCCCACGAGCACCTGCAGCACGCACACAAAACTAAAGCGGAACGCGAGGTTGCTCTCCTTCGTCGACGCCTTGAGCTCCTCTTCGATCACCACCATGTCCATTTGCACGTCTTCTCTCTGGCGCAGGCGAGCCAGCACTTGTCTCGCGTGTTTCTGGTGGTTGTGGCGAATGAGCCACACTGGACTTTCCGGCATGAACTTCAAGATGCCGCACAGCAGCACCGTCAGTGGCGCTGCCACGTACAGTGGGGCGAGTCGCCAGTCGTTCGTCGGCTTGGCTGTGGAGTTCGTCTTCATCGCGTCCTCATCGACGTTCGATTGCATGATCGCGTGCACCAAGTACCCGAGCATACTGCCAAGCAAGAAAAGCACAACGCTCTTCCCGCGCCAGCCTTTCGTGCAAATCTCGAAGCTGTACAGGAGGTAGTTCATTGCCAAGATCGCAGTCCCACTCGCACCGAGCACGCACGCCAGGATGATCACGGGACTCGACGAGATGAAGTTCATTACCATACTGGCCGCCATGCAGATACAGCCGAGCACCATGCTCCATCGTCGTCCAAAGATGCGACTGAGAAGAAGACTCAGCAACACCGCCACAACCGAAGCACCAGCGCAGATCGCCTTCAAATACCCCTTCGTCATCCACGACAGCAAGCGACTGCTACCACTGTCCGAGAGCGAGTTCGTCACGAAGTAGTAAAACGAGCGGTTGACGAAGTTGTTGCTCGAGTCATTCAGGTAGCCCAGTCCGTACACAAAACAGACCATGAAACCGTGCACGAAGCCAGCGACGAGACCGAGAATGATCACGAGCGACGCAGCGACCTCGGAGCCAGAGCTCAGCGAACGCGAGAAGCCACCGCTGTACAGCATTCGGGATTGCAGAATTCGCATGAACGGCAGAAACGAGAGCGCCAGCAACGGCACCACCAAGAAGACGCCAACCAACATATCGAACAAGAAGCCGAGCGCCACCACTGGACGAGTCATCGCGAGAGGGAATCCATACACGCCGTGCAGAGCAAGAGCGAATTGGCAAATCGAGTTCAGCCCCAGGAAGATCGCGCTCGAGAGGACCAGCGACTTGGTGATGTACCAGCCGGCAGCTCCGCCAATGATGATCGGCACCACGCCAAGACCACCAATCACGACAGCCATATACACGATTCCACGGATTGTCAAAACCGTGAGCTTCTGTTTCTTCGCAAGCGTGTTCTGAATCGCCATTCCGCCGAGCACCAGACCAATCCAGATAAAGATGATCGCAGCGATGAGCCAAATCATGTCGGTGAGAGAGAATTGCGTGATGAACACGAAGTACATCGCCAGCGGATGACGCAGTTCTCGCAAGCAGTACGTAGCCCTGCCCATCGGTCCGAGGTTCGTCATCAAGTCGACGTCAGCAGCCCACCACTCGAGCCATCCGTCCTTTGGAACACCGGACGAATTCTTGTCATCCTCGTCGATCAAGTCGTCCTCTTGCTTCACTCGCATCATCCACGCGAACCAGTTCGAAATGTCGATGTTCGTCTTGTTGAGCACTAATCCGTCGGTGTTGAAGAGGAACGGCGCGAGCAACCAGCAAGCTCCAAGCAGCAGCACAGCAAAAGAAGCCACACCATAGCCCTGGGGTGAGCGACTGTACGCGTCTAACGCCGTGATGTTTGCTGGAATCAGGTCAGGCGACTTATCACATTCGAAAGCAGCTGTCAGACAATACTCAGCACGCACGCCTTCGCCAATCGCGAAGTTCCCGCACATGCCGAAGAGGATCATCACGCCGATGAGCTCCACTGCCTTGCGAAAGTGTGACACATTGTACTCCTTGAAAAAGTTGACCATCGGATCTCTCGTGATAGCGAATCCTCGTCCGGTTCCACGGTACTTGGAGCCACCGCGAATGAGCGCAACGTCGTAGAAGTGCGCTTTGGTGCCCGTGAGAAAGACGTAAAATACGATGCCGAGGGTAGAGATGAGCTCCAGCACACGGAAAGACGCTTCCTTGAGACCAAACTCGACGACCAGGGTCGCCAGAAGTGGGAGTGTCGTCAGCATGCCGAACTGCAAAATGTACTGCGTGCTCATGACGGTGGCCAGCGCGCTCAGGCTGTTCGAAGTCTTCACTGCGCTGATCTGGACTTCTTCGTGAGTAACGACATACAGCTTGGAGTAGGCGTAGATGTACACGCAGAGCACAGTCAGCGCGTTACAGATGTAGAACCCGAAGTGTCCGTAGAACATTGAGTTCAGGCGGAAGAAGTCTAGGTTGTTCGACATGCGGTGTCCTTCACGACTCAAACAACTCTCAGCGCAGCCGTTCGACAACTTTGCTTCGAAAGCGTTAATCTGGCTCAACGTCACGTCGCGACCTTTTCCGCACTGCATGAACTCGACGTGCGTCACCAGTCCGCCGCGAAGAGTCACATTGTAGCCGCTGAACACGTCTTCAGATAGGTTGATGCCCTTGCTGGCCTTCGAGACGCCTCCGCTAGTCATGACGAAAGACTTTTCAAACACGTCTGGGTGCCCATAGTGCATTCGTGATCGAAGAGGGGCGGCAAGCACACGCTGGGTCAAAGTCACGAACACCAACTCCTGCTGCGTCATGAAGCGCGCCAACGAAGACGCACGTCCGGTGAACACGTGCTCCTTCATTCCGATGATGGTCACTTCTTCGCTGCTCGATGTAGCCGTTGCCAAAAAGTTTGGCATCTTCAGGGTTTCTTCAAAGTAGTGCTCTTGGTTCATGTCGATCGTCTGCAGGTACTCTCCTCTAGTAAACGGGAGTGCAACATTCTGGTTCTCAGGCTTGCCCTCACCCAGAATTGGGTTGCCAGGGAGCTCATAGCGGTAGACTTCAACGATTTCATCGCCTTCGGATTTCACAAGGACGCAATCGAAACGCGTGCTGTCATTGCCTTTGATTGTGTCCACGAAGCTCACTCGCCAGCTCGGGTATTTCTTCATCAAGAAGTCGATGTCGTCAGCTCGATGATCGCCCTTCGCCACTTGTTGAGAGTAGATTTGACATCCGGTGATGTAGGAGAACTTTAGGGCCGAAATTCGGCTCATCTCGTACGCCTTCGTGTCTTCGTTCATGCCGGCGACCGCGTACAGCTCGAGCCATCGCAAAAGGCGGATGGCGTCCTCGTACATCATCATGCCCTGCACGGTTCGTGCGAGAGTCTGTCCTCGCAGCGAAGCCCACAAACGGACTTGCATGGGGACGGTTA
This sequence comes from Globisporangium paddicum, assembly GCA_023334015.1. NCBI lineage: Eukaryota > Oomycota > Peronosporomycetes > Pythiales > Pythiaceae > Globisporangium > Globisporangium paddicum. Next base: position 16,031 of record JAASFV010000244.1, read on the forward strand.
CGATCGCTTCTTCCAGAGTTGCTACACTCATGCGCTCCAAGAAATTGCTCCATTCTTCAGCGTGGAGAGCAACCAAGTACTTGATGATGCTCAGCTCCGAGCGACCCTTGATCGTTGCCTTCTTGTCAATCGCTTCAAACAGCGGGTTCGAGTGCACAGGATTCTTCAGCTCGTCCAGCGTGAATAGCACCGTCTCACTGTAGTAAGGGGTCATGACGGAAAATGACGGCATCGCCTCCAGACACAGGACTTGCGGCATGTCCATCCCAAGCGAGTGCAGAAAGAAGCCCATTCGCCGCTTCGCTTCCTCGCATCGCGGCAAAGAGTCAGCGACGTCGAGGCGCATCAGGATGAAGAGACGAGTGCAGCCCGACACAAAATCCTCTCTCGCAAATCGAGACGACGAAGCGGAACTCTCGTCATTTTCGCGTCTGTGTGCGGAGAAAAAGCCACTTTGCAGCATAATATCGGCCTGGTACAGTGTCAACAGCTGATGCTTCTGATACGCGAGATCAGGTGTGAACTGCAGGAACCTGCAGCTTTCGAGTTGGCGCACAAGGGCACCATCATTCAGCATCTTCCCCACGATCTTAAACGTGTTGCGCACCAATTGGGTAATCTGGCCAACCTGGACTTGGAATTCCATTCGCGCGCTCTGGTTAGCCAGATCTTCAATGGCGGAGAGGTCTTCTGGTAAATCAAGGATCGTTCCAAGCAACTCGGTGATTTCGTCCGCAAGTTCAGGCAAATGCGCGAAGTCGATCATCGACACGATATCCGGAGAGTTGTACAGGTGGTCCAGCACGTTCACAGCGCCATCTTGATCCTCGCCGTCTCCAAGTAACAGAGTGGTGATCTCGCGGAGCAAGTATAGCCCGTCCTTCACACCGTCCAGGATCTTGGCGTTCTCGAAATTCTTGATAAGACTTTGCGTGTCCCACTTGTTGGTCGCGGTGGAGGAGGCAAGCGTGATCGCCTTCGTCAGCGACCCAGCTAGCAGGAAAATCGGATCTTCGATATGCTCGCCTTTGCCAAGAATGCGGTACTGCAGCATCACAGTCTCACGGTCGTCCAGCAAGTCGTTCAAGCGAAAGTTGCTGATAACCTCGTTCCAAATGATCGCGAAGCGCAATCGCACATGATCGATAGGATCACCTCTGGCGGACATGTTCGTTGTCTCTTCTTGAGCGAGCTTTGCTTGGGTAGTCGTGACGCGGAGATCGAACTGGCCTGGTCCGGCGTACAGTCCGGCCTTAAGCTGCGGAAGATCGATGTAGTGACCAAGCTTCATGCGAAGCCCCATCACCAAGCCGACAATCGTCTGGAACAAGATGAAGTAGATCTGCGAGTCGTACATATACACGACAAACACTGGCACCCACAGCGCGAAGATGAATGCGAGGTTGTGGTTCGATTCGAAGATCCCATTGCTGCGCTGCTTGTCGGAGATTGCAATGTCGTAGATAACGATCGACGGCCCGACCAGCGGCTTCACCATAAACTGCAAGTTGAACGCAAACTTGCAGATAAAGATGACCATCCACGACAGCGCGTACTGGCTGTACGCAGCCCACGGCTGCGCCATCTTGCGTCCGATGTATTGGCGTCTCGTCCCGTCCAATCCGTTCAAGATGCGGATGCTCCAGACGCCGCGCGCGCAGAACATGCGTAGGAATGCGGAAAACACCACCGGAGTGCTGTACACGATCACATAGAGGAGACCCATGGAGAGGTACGTGCCGCTCTTGCCGCCGCCGGAGATAATTGAGCTCTTGGAACCCATGAACGCGCTTTCACTCGGGGAGACGTTCACCAGCACGAAAAGCGCGAAGAAGAAGCTGTGCCAGAACAGTCGGCAGAACACGCCTAGGACAAGCCACCCATTCTTGAAGATGCGCATTCCGTAGAGCCACATCTGAAGCCCCACTTTCACTGCGAGCAGAAGCGTGATCGTCACGAAGATCGAGTAGATCGAGTGTGCTCGGAGGTCAGTCTGGCTCGTGCTGAAGAAGTTCCCGTAGAATTTCAGTCCGCCGGTGTCGCCATTGTCGGCTCGGTACGAGACGTACACAATCACAAACAGGATGTGGAACATGACCACGAGGAAGAACCAGATCCGGAAGAAAGCCAGCAGCGGGTTGAACATGCTGCGCTTCTCCTTGAACGTCTTCGAGTCGTGCACCTTGAGCGCTTCCGCGACGTTGAGTTCATCGAAGTCGAGACACGCAGGTGTCCAGAAGAACTCGTTCACATCGTCATAGTTGGTGACATCTTGGTGGTCGAGTGGTTTGGCACCTTGAGGAGCCTCAGCGGTGCGCATGATCGAAATCACGTCGTAGATCGGGCGGACGATCTGCGTCAGGTAGAAACCTTCGTCCACGTTGGGCAGGTACTCGACCTCATCGAGCTTGTTTGCCATGCTGTGGTACAGGAAGCAGATGCACTCGGGCATGAAACGCATGTTGCCGGCTTCGCCCCAGATGAGCAAGAAGAGCGCAAGTTGCTTCTCCATCACGAGCGCGGTGCCGGCATCGTCGACATGTTGCTGCTGGTGTGCCACTTTCGCAGTGCCGGCGAGGAACGGCTTGGTGCGCAAGAATTTGCACCACCAGCCGTAATTCTTGAAGAACTTCTTGTGCACACGCGCGAGCGCGATGCGCGTCGCGGCCACGTCGCTGAGCGTGCTGCCGCGGACCTGCTCGTGCTGCACGCGCAGCTGGTAGTTGGTAAGCCAGTACACAAAGTGCTCCTTCTGGTTCGCGACACTGCTCCTCTGGAAGCCAAACTTGGCCTGCAGCGTCTCAAAGATGTCGTTTGTCGAGGGCGGCGGCGGCGCGCGACCCGCGGGCGGTGTGCCCGACTCCTGCTGGCGATACTGCGGCTGCTGGTGGCCTGTGGCGGTCTCATCGACGCCCTGGAGGGCGTTGCCGCGAAACGACTGCAGATGCGCGAGTGCGGGCTCGTTCTCTACGCGGATGTAATTGGACTGCGCGCGGCGGCGGCTGCTCTCGCGGCGCTGCATGCTGGTGTCGCTCGCTCGTAGCTACACACACACACACACGTAGAGAGAGAGAGTGACGAGTGCGGGGCGGTTGGTTGAACTGGGAAGAAGGGAAATCCGCGAATGAATCGGCCGTGTGGCGGCGGTTTTCAAGGCACACCCATGTGGCGTAACCGGGTTACGATTGGAATGTAGTATGGCGTTGAATATGAAGAAAATCTAATTTTGTGGGTGGGTATAAATCAGTGGGTGCAAGTTTTTTGTTGTTGCGTGTGACTCTTTGGGAAACGTAATATCCTGGTGTCTGTGGTTTGTATGGAGGTTTGTATGGCGCGTGAGTGAGTGGGTGCATTTCGTTTGCGCTTGTTGCTTGTTGCGGGACTTGACAATCCGAGAAAGGAGCGGCTGGAGCGATTGTCGCGTGTCGGCCGCCTGGATTCTTGATCTGTCTGTTGTGCCTGTGGCTCGCGCTCGTGTCCAACAACCAAAACTTGCGCTCCAACAAATACCCCTGCGCGCACTTGCACTCTTGCGCGCAAGGCGTGGCTCAACAAGTCCGATGCGGTCTCAGTGGCTCTTGTGAAGCAACTGGGACATTGAGGGGCTTGGACCTTGGGACACCGCGGGCACAACACATTAAGGAGCCAATGCTCCATCCAGCACCAGCCAAAGTGAAGCCCAGGCGTGAGATGGCTACACGCGAGTCCTCGTGCCATTTGGGACGCTTGCGTCAGCAGGCGACGCCAGCGAGCACACACACACACACACGCGCGCGCTCGCACATATCGATCACTGTGGCGGCAATGCGTTTGCAAGTGATCAACACTTGTTTAGTTTCATCGCCTGCTTGCGTTAATAATTTTTCACCTCAAGACAGACAAAACAGACACGGAGACATGCCAAACAGACGTGCCAGAGCCCACAGAGGTGCAGCGCCCCCAGCTATGCGACGCTCTTCCCCTCTCAGGCTTGGAGAGCGCAGCCAAACAACAGCCCACCAGCGCATGTGTATCCCGATATGGCCCCGCAAGTCAATTGCTTGACTTGCACGCCTCCACCTAAATGCACAGAATGAGTGTTCGCAAGGCTTGCTTTCAGAATCGGAAGGCTTGGGAAACACATGGCTGGATCAATTTCCCAGATGTGTGGTTGTCCAGGATCGTTGGATCGGCCTTTAGACAAACCAACAGGCTTTGCCAGCCAACACACAAGCGCACAACGCAAACAGCTGGCCTTCGCAACCTCTCCCACGCTTTTTCTTTGTCAATTCTAAGCTTCTATCAAATAGAAATCCGCAGAAACGTGCATAAAAATACTCCAATTGTGCATCGAATTCAACAGCAAACCATCCATCAGAGGTATCATATTTACAAGGATTTACTTATATCTTGGCATTTGTATGCTTTTGCATTTCTGTTTAAAACACCTCTTTTTGTTTGTAGTCAGTTCACACACGAGAAAATAAAGACGTACAGGCGTGTCAAACAAACGGACCACAGCCGCGGAAAGCCAGCAGGCAGAAACAAGCGAACGCAAGCAAGCAAACAAGCGAGCACACGTGCGCCCCACAACAAGCAAGTGTTGCCAGTCCGGAGAACGAGCGCAGGCGTCCCCCTCACATAGCATTTTGACGCGGCAGCCTAGAAGGTAGAAACGCAAAGCGCGCGATGGCGTCCTCTACACGCGATCCTCTTCTCACGATGTGCTGCGCTTTGTTCTTGTGCTTCCATAGATCCACACAGATCCATCCGTTCCCCAGTCCCAGACTTGCAGGTCAGCCGCAAAAACAAGTTGCGCTTGCTCAGCACAAGCAAGCAAACAACACATATCCCCACAGACAGAAACAAGATGGCGAGCATGGTGAACAAGCTGATGCTGGCGGCCATGGCGCTGCTGCTCGTCACCGCGTCGCTGGGTGGCGTACGCGGTGAGGACGAGTGCTGCAGCACGTGCATCGGCAAGGTGTCGTCCTCCATCTACGACTACGACCCGCTCGTGTTCACGCAGTGCGGTGCCAAGAACGCCACCGGGCGCGTCTGCTGCTTCAACTGCGGCAGCCTCGGTGAACCGCAGTACGGCGACACGATCACGTACGCGAGCGACGGCACGACGCCCACCGTCAAGACCGGCACGTGGATCAAGATGAAGTGGACGGACGTCAAGAACGTCACTTACATCGCGCTCAAGGACGGACAGAAGAAGACCAACACGCCCACGATCAGCGACGCCGTGGCCACGGTCAAGTCGGGCTACTTTATGATCTGCGGCAACTCGGTCGGCAAGGTCATCTTCCGCGGCTGGGGCAACAACGCCTGCCGCTCGGCCTCGGTCGAGAAGTCCGTCACGGTACGTGCGCCTTCTCGTGCTGCTGTACAACTTTATGCACGTACAGTTCTCTTATTGTGTGTGTATATCGCGCGCTTTTTGTGTGAATGCAGGTCGTCCAAGGTGATGCCGGAGCGAGCTGCGAGTCGGAGCCCGCGGCCCCGGTCACGACAACCGCGCCGTCGACGTCAACGTCATCGTCGGCGACTGGCTCAACCTCCTTGGACTCGGCTATCGATACGTGCAACCCGAGCCGAGCGACCATCAAGGTCGTCGACGGCGTCAAGCAGTGCGTCTGCGTGTCGGACTGGGCTGGTGCGCCCGCGTGCGACCAGATGCCGACGTGGAAGTGGATCGTGACCATCGGTGGTGGTGTCGCTGCTTTGGTACGTTCACTCTTATTATCCGCGCTCTTCAACTTCTATTGATGACAAGCTTTTTGACTGATGAACCATTCTTTGTTACGTGTCTTGCAGCTCTCGATCCTCATTTCCGTGCGTGCCTTCATGAAAAGCCGAGAAAAGAAGCGTCTCCAGGATGAGGATGTGTCGACACCTCGCCTGGGCTCGCGCAAGGACGACGTGGAGATCCTGCAGATCACCCCCGACCGTCGTAGCCACGAGATGCCGATCATCGCGGCGCCATACAATGGAAATGGAAACCGGGGCACAACGTCGTCGAACGCTCCACAGTACGAGCGAGACAGCCGCGCGCCGTCCTACCCGACAGCTGGAGCGCCGCAGTATGAGCGTGATAGCCGCGCCCCATCGTACCCGCCGCCTGCAGCGCCACAGTACTCCCGTGACAGCCGCGCTCCGTCGCAACCGAAGAAAGCGGACGAGCGCGAGTTCACGCTGTAAGCGAAGCAGCAAGCAATCGACAGGACAAGCAGGGAGTCGCGTGTAGCTACAGTAGACACGCGACGGTAACATAGATCAAGTTCAAGACAAGCACACACAACGTACCAATCACCACCCCACATAGCGACCAGAATTGCGGAACGGCCCGACGGATGAACGAATTTATACATTGGCATGAAGGTTGCTCCGGACGCACACATAGGCCTCGAGTCGCGCTTGGGCAGGAAAATATAAAAAAAAGCAGCAGCAGTAGACTATTTGGAGGCATTGCGACCAGCATTTGATCAGGAGGTGACGAAGAGCTCAGCAGAGACATGATGAACTGCACAAAAAACGCCTTCTACTGCAATAGTGTGCTTTATTATAGAATAAAGCACATTGCTTAGGTGTACGCTCTCGCCCAACGAGCTCGTGCTCATGTGCCGCGAGGCGCTCGAGCTGCTGGGCCGTGCCCACGCGCTTCTGGCTCAAGCTCGGCGACTCACAAGGCCGCGAGCGATTGTACCGACACGGACTACTACCGCGTCTTCTTCTGCGATTTTTGACACCAGCAGTCCCGAGCGAGCTAGGTTTCGAGCGGCGGCGATGGGGACCCAAAACGCGACGCGCTTCGAGCTCGCGCGCTTCGACTCGATCTCAGTGTTTGTGCAACTCATTCCGCGTCGCGCGGTCAAGACTGAGGAGAATGTGGAGTACCTGAACGGCGTCATGGTCGTGGTGAAGGCGGCTCTAGAGACGCATGATGAAATGGTGCTGGTGAAGGCGATTGCTGTGCAACCCGGACGACTGGTGCTCGGAGACATCGATGTGCACACGAGTCGCCTCACGCTGCCAGTTGGGTCACCGCAGACCGTGCCCGAGATCGTGGACCTTCCTGTGCACAGTGCCGGACTGGGGACGCTTACCGGCAACCAAGTTCGAGCAATTACTCATGGGGATTGTGAATCACTCGGACTCGGTGGTGACCGGAAACCCAACCATCTTGGACCCAAAAGCCGTGTACGTCGCGAACAGCGATAGAATCCAGACGCTGAAAGCTGTTTGCTCGCTCACCCAGCGGTGGAAAGCAGTGTGCTCAGCGGTTGCTGTAGCGCAACACACTGACAACTTCGTAGCGGAAACCGTGATGTGTGAGACGTATTCGGAACGAGATCGAAGCGGTATCAGTGGCTCGCGTACTCGCTTTTGAGCAAGGAATCTGCAACAAGCGCGATGAAGCTTATGTTGTTCGACGTGGGCTTCTGTCAGGACGACATCAACGCAATCTTGAGTGTGCTAAACGCGAAGAATCCTGCGAGGAAGCTCGGCGGGCTTACGAGGACATCGAGAAACAGAGTACGCTTCGCGCAAGCGCCACTTGCGCCTATCGTGGGTGCGGAGGAAGAAGCACTACTTCGTGCCCGTCCCCGAAAGCAAGATCCCAAGTTCCACTTCGCTGGGATACCAAGGGTCGATCACAGTATTGCGCTTGTCGTATTTGACAACAATGGATGCTGAGATCTTTCTCCCAGTGCTCAAGTATCTCGGTAACAAGCTGACGTGTCCAGAACTGATTGAAGACGTGCACCTGACTGTCCAGTCGCTGAATCAAGTGGTTGAGGTGTGTCCTCGTCTGGAATCAATTCAGTGCTCCCCTGAAGACGCACTTCTTCAGAGAGCACTCGTCGCGGTGTGCGCTGAAAAGAGGTGGCGGATTTCAGAGCTACCCCTTCATCGTGTTCGTCCAGCGACAATCGGTGACGTGATTGGAGCCCTTCAAGACCCAATGACTGCGGTCGCCTAGACACTCACAAAGCTGTCGCTCTTTCATGAATACACCACTTTCTTTGGCGTGAACACGGTCGCTGTGATCATTGACATGCTCTAGCAACACACCGTCCTCGCGTTCTTTGAGATTGACGTTTACCCAGAAAGAGGCGGAGCTGGTCAAGTTGCAGATGTTAGAGTTCCACGGTCAAGTTCTTCCAGGAGTGAAAGAGTAGCTTCCGGCAAAGGTTCGACTCGCTTTCTTGAATGTGCTGAGGGCGTCTGGGTGGTGGTGGATCACCTTTTAACACAAGCTAACGCGTCTTCTTTCGGATGTGGACCTCAAGCGGGTCGACCGCGGCGTGCTCTCGCTCATCTTCGGCTTTGCCACACAGAGGAAGACTCGCCGCATCCGAGTGCACGTCTCCGAAGACGATCGCAACCGGTTCCTCCACGATCGGTACCTGCAAGAGCAGGTCGACTCGGATAACAATTTCGTCTGATGATTCAAGTTCAAAGTGAGAGTACTTGCGAGATTTCTTTTTATTAACCTGTGGCACTAGTCGTGAGAAGTTGCAGCCGGAGCAGCTGGGCGACCCGGCCATGATGCGTGTTTTTGAAGCAGCACGCAAGCGTCGCTCTCTGTCCAAAAGACTACGCGTTGTTACTCTACGTGCGTCCTCGCCTGGCGCCCCAGGAGCTCCCCGCGTCGAGTTGATTCTTACCAGATGCCACGAGGCGCTAGCGCTGTTCGGCGCCGTCGCGGCCGTGGACGACGCCGAGTTGCAGCTGTTACTAGAGCACGAGTGCGCGTGTTCGAACGTTCCACTGGCGGACCCAGACGTGCTCGATAGTCTCACTGCCATCGAGTTGCAATGGTCATCAATTCCGCGTGATGAAAGACTATGAATGTCTCAACTCGGTCGACATTATCGTGCCGTATTGCAGACACTGTCGAGTCCAGCGAGAGGTGATTACTCGTTTATCGCCGATCCGCTTGCGACCGCACAGGCTTGGTCACCCTTGCTCGGCTACATAGGCTCGATCATTGCAATTTGCTTCGGCTTCCAGCGTCCCACGGATGGAAATGCGCTGTTACCGCTGATCAGGTACCTCGGACCCAGCTGACGTCGCTCGACATGCAGTCAGAAGTGGGTTTGAACACCGCGTGCTTCCGCAAAATTATGAGCGCTTATCCAGGTCTCAAGACGCTGGTGGTCTTTGACATGCTCAATGTCATCGAGCCCGAGCTCATAACTGCGCATGATGAGAAGAGGTGCACGATCTATGACTTGAACATTGTGGATTTTCACGCCCGGTGACAATATGACCAGGCTGATTTGGATTCGGCTGCTCTATGATCCAACCAGCGAGGCTGCTCAGAATCTGCGGCATCTGAAGCTGATTCCAGAATCCTTGAAGGCTTTCGAGGCGACTGGCTACGTTGACCGCGGTTTTCGCGATGCTACAGGTTGATGTTGTTTGAACACCAGTGAGAGTAACTTGGTTCATTTTTCGGAATGAACTTCATATCGTGGGAAAACCTGCGCCGCCATTCCACAGGGAAGTCGGCGTGGATAAAAAACCCATATATCTACAGGTCGAGATGAGTGGCTGTCTGCACAGCATCATCTCGATGTTCTAGCTTGCGCATACATGTATGTCTTGCTCTCTATCGTCTCGCAGCTCTTGTATGGTACACCGCTGCTCGCAAGCACTGCACATTGCAACACAGGTGAGCAATGTGCTCGAGTGTCTGCAGTTGCGCCTGCCGCGGCCTTCACTGTACGATGCCTTCGTTCTGGATCTGCTGAGATTCCACCAACAGAACCTCTTATGGGCCCTTCGAGGAACGACCATACTGTGGGAGGTCGGCTTTGAAAATTTGGTCCAGGCGTTCTTACGCCCACATAGCATCTTTGAAACGGTTCATTCACTGGGGAGCTCCGCAATAACTGCTGTTGTTGGACAAGAAACCAATCCCCAAGCGAGTATGAATCGACATCACCTTGTTCGTTGATGAGCTGGTATTCGGAGGACGAGCTCCGATTGGTCAGCAAGCACCCACAATCCTGAATTAGGTACGCACTTAGTGTCGGGTGCACCGTACGTAATACATACTGGTTGAAACACCGAAGTCTAAATTAGGTACAGTGTACGCATTTTAGATTTGCGTACTTATTCCAAAGATAACAAAAATGCACGAAACGAAGATCGTGGACGATGGCCGTGCCCGCAGCGGCGATGGAGACCGCGGCCGCTCCGTCGCACTCACAGCTGCCGCAGGGGCGCAACCAGGGGACTTGGTGCTGCAGACGCTTCCGTTCGCAAAGGTGCTGTCTCCAGAGCTTTGGAGCTCGCACTGCCACCACTGCTTCACGACCGAGCGCGCCAAGCTGAGCCGCTGCGGGCGGTGCCGCACAGCATATTACTGTACGTTGTGCTTATGGACGTGGCTTATACATCTATTTGTACCCTAACTGGCCCCGCCTAATGGAATCGCAGGTTCGCGCGACTGCCAGCAGAAGGATTGGAAGCCTGACCACCAGATCGAGTGCCGCCAGCTCGAACAGCTCGTGGCGCTGCGGCTCCGCACTGCGCAGCTCTCGAGTCTGCTGCTGCTCGGGCGCGTCATGCGCCGACTTCCAGTGGCCACTGACGCAGGCGACGTGGCGCTTGTGGACCTCGTCTGGTATGAAGCGGACTTGTGTCAGGAGACGCTGCTGCTCGCGACGTTGGCGCAGAAGCTCAAGCTCGTGGACGGTATATTATTTATATATTATTTTGCCAATATTTTTTATTATTTTGATTAGCGGCTGTCTAACTGTGGATATTATTTTTTGTAGAGACAACCTCGGCGCAAGAGCTGCAGCGGATGCTCAGCCGGTTTGAGAATAACAATTTCTCCATCTGCGACGACCTGCTGCTCGAAATCGGCGCTGGCTGCTTCCCGCTGGGCGCGATGGTGAACCATAGCTGCGCACCAAACTGCGCTGTCACGTGAGTACTAGTATGCGTGCATTAATGTCTCTATTGAAAAACTGAATACTGATCAATCATATTCTGCTGCTGTATTGCAGCTTCTCAGCTAAGACGCACTCGCTGGAATTCCGGGCAATGCGAGCTATCGCTCCAGAAGAAGAAATCACGCAGTCCTACGGTTAGGGCCTTTTGATCTTCTGCTGGACTTGCTCGACAATCTCTGCCTCACAATTTCTAACATTTACTATTCAACATTCTTTTTTCTTTCCTGGCTCGTTTGGCTCCACTATCAGTCGACATTGCGCTTCCAAGACGTGAGCGACAGCGACGCCTTGAGCAGAAATACCATTTTCAGTGTGCCTGTGCGCGTTGCTTGAAGCCCCTGGACGACCCCGAGAGCCTCGACACCTTCCTCGACGCCGATATCAACGGCGTGCCAGAGTCCCAGTGGAGCCACGAGCGCATGGAAAGCGTGGAAACGGCGAAAGCGCTGCTTCTGCATCCAGACGGTTCAGAAGACCCCATCAAGACGCTACAGCTCGCTTTGGAGGCGATGCGAACCGAGTTACACGACGAGAATATCAGTATCTTACAGGCCTACTCGGGATTGTTCAGCGCCGAGATGGAGCGTGGGAGTATCACAGAAGCACTCCCGTTTGGCGAGAAGATGCTCGCGTTCTACCAGCGAGTGTACCCGGCCAACCACCCACTGGTCGGCTTGCACCTGTTCACACTGGGTGACCTCCACCTCCAGCAGCTTGAGACCCAGGGAAGCAACCCGCAGGCGAAGGTATATCTGAGCGAGGCGCAACGGATTTTGCAGATCACGCACGGAGAAAAACACCATTTTGTCGAGTTGTTGAACCAGCGCATACAGAATTGCTGAAATACTAGCGTGAGCTTTTGAAATGAGTCTTCCGATTTGTCGCTTTGAGGATCCGATAATCTGAACTAGACGTTTGAAAATATAATTGAAGGTACTCCGAAAGAATATGCTTTGTGCATGGATAATCTGAATCGCTGGAGTATACAGTTTCCTCCGATAGGAAAAATCAAATGACCACTCCATTTAAAAGAAAAGGAAATGAACACCTGCAGTAAGGCAAACTAAAAAACAGCCAGTCTGAGCGGCAGCAGCAACGTATCATCACCCACTTTACATCTCCCACACCATAACGACAACTTTCTCGTGAAATTCGAGCGAGTTTTGGTTCATATTGCTAGCATCCAGAAGATACAGACGTGCAGTCACACTTTCTTGGAGAACTCAAGGCCCTACACATCTTTAACACTAGGTGACGAAGCATGGAACGGAACACCAGAAACCCTGTGTAAAATAAAATATATACAACTAAATCAATAATATAATAAAATCGTGCGAGCTGCTTCGGCTGCCGTCTCTAAAAAAAATCAACAAGTAACACTCACTTGTTTGTGCATTACACATGTAGTAATAAGTACTCCCTTTCAGCTCGTGGGCACTGATATCATTTTATTTTTACACCGCAATGTAGCGATAGCGAACGAGACCTCGCGCTCAGGTGATGGTGAGAAGCCACGCACGGTCGCCGTCCCCTCCGATGGGGAAGTTCATGAAGCAGCCCTCCAAGAACGACTTCTCGTCCTCCGAGAGTTGCGGGTCCGCCTGAAGACGCGTGAGCTCTAGCTGAACTTGGTCTTTGAGGCTCGAGATCTCAGCATCGCTAACTGTCGGTGACGCCTCAGGTGTCTCCTGCTGGAGGCTGCGTTGCTGCTGGTTGCGACGGAGCGACTGGTGCGACTGGGTGGCCGCCTGCGAGAGCACCACTGCTCCAGCGAGCAGGTGGGGGTGGTCCGCGACGGCAAAAACGAGTGGGGTGAGCGATCTCATTAGCGGTATATTCGAAATTGATTGAGAAGCTGCGGTCTAGACAAGAAATTCGTAAGTGGGGTGGAACTGGAAGTTCTTCTGTTACAGAATCAAACTTGCAAAATTTACTCTCCGAGGTTGAGGAATTAATGTTTTTTTTGTAAAATTCAAAACTGAATTTGTCATCCGAACATCCGAGGGAACATGTACCTCATATGAGCATAAATATAAATTGCCCCAAAGCCTTTCCGTCTGACCACGACCACCTCGCATTATGATATTATTGTTATAGACTCGTGATGCCAGCATCGACCTTCATTTACGCCAACCTGGTTTCTATGAGCCAAGCGACATTATTTTCTGAGCACCAACCGACAAATCTCTCCGATATCTAACGAGGTTTCCCTTCAAATCTCAGCAGGTATCTTCATGAGGCCTGACAAGATCTTGTCCAAGAGTGCCATTTATTGCGCGATTTTCCAGATAATTCGCAATGCAGCGCTGAAATTGAATATGATTATCAGCAGTCAGCAGTATATGAAAAAACCGTAACACACATAAATATATAGTATCAGCCTTGTATTCTGTTGGAGCAGTATAATTCATGAATTGCGTTGATGATGCAATGAGATTTGTACCAGCTTCTCGCTATCTTCGACATCCATGGGGCGAATGGGGGCCTTCGACAGGCTTCCAGGCTGCGCAAACGAGCCAGCACTGCTTGCCTATTAAAACACCACACATCGACCATCGCAAGACTCAATATTGTTGCGAACGACGTCACTGTTAATGAAAATTAAAAGCAATACCTTTTGAAAAAATCAAAAGAAAATAAATCCAACGAGTCTTGACTTCGTCCGATGAGCATCCTACGAAGAATTCGCAGTGTGCAAGCAACCGGCAGCTACCACCCAGCTATGCTCGGCCCTCCAGTACTCGCAGTGCTCTTGAGAAGCTTAGACCTCCGGATCAGTCTCCTACTGAAACACGCGCTGCTGCTGGTCTTCTTGGCGACGAAGCAACATGCGCTCGCGACGGTAAGGATTGTAATGAATTCTATCAACTTGCGCATGGTTTGGACCGCTGCCGTCAGACGCAAGGAGTGTGCGCTGAGCTGAGTCCGCCTCGATGATCATCGTTGGATCTTCAGCGAGGGCACCACTCGTGAGGGAGAGGATGATGCCGACGATCGAAGCGAGCAGAGTGGCCTTGATCATGGTCTGCGGGCG
>JAASFV010000245.1:0-30003 GCA_023334015.1 Globisporangium paddicum
CTTGGCGTTGAGCTCCAGGTGGCCGCCCGTCGACGTGTGCGGCACCCAGAGCAGGAGCGAGCCGCCACCAGTGCCTGGGAGGCCGAAAAGACCTGGGCGCCAGCGGTCCATGTACATTGTCTTGTCCTTGATGTCGGCCAGCGGCTTGGTCCACTCGACGGTCTGGCCCTTCTTGACAGACACCTCGGCGATCTTGTTGCCGCCCGACATAATGTTGACGCGCACGTCCTTGTTGTCCTTGCTCTCAAAGATGACCTTGAGCAGACCGTCGCCCGCCTTGGTCCAAGTGCCAACGGTGCCAGTGAAGGCCTTGCCAACGGTGCGAAGACCCAGTGCCTGGTCCAAGGCACCATCGTCGACCTCGCCGAGGAAGGACGTCGGGCCGCAGATCGGCTGGATGAACTCCTTGGCCATGGCAGCGATGCCCGTGGGGTCGAACATGGCCACGGCATCGAGGCCAAAGTCCGTGATCTTGAGCGCGTAGTCCGCGGTGCTCAATGGCTTGCCGCCTGAGCTCGACGAGTCAATGATCTGGTCGATGATCACCTGGAACGTCTTGCGGATGTCGTCACGGGTCTGGAAGGCGCCCGAGGCGTCCTTGGGCACGCAGCTCGACGTGACCGCCGGGATGTCCTTGAGGAACAGGTCCGAATTGGTGAGCGCGAGACGGATGACGTCCACGGCGCTTGTGGGCGCCGTGGTCTTGATCTGCTGGACGGCGATGGTCACGCGGTCGATGATGCTCTTGAGTTCCGTGCCACAGGTCACGCCCGTCTCCATGAGCTTGGTGAGCGCGCTCAGGTCCACAGACTTGAGCTTGCTGACCGAGGCGCCGACGCCCACCTCGGTCGTGAAGTTGAGAAACGTCTGCTTGTCGAGGATGTTCTCGCCCTTGCTCGTGATCTGGTCCAGAATCTTCTTGATCATGGTCACGACATCGGCGGCCTGGGCGAGGCCCGTGGGCGCTGGCAGGCCCAGGCACGTGGTCACAGCCACAGGCAGGTCGTAGACCGCAAAGTCCGACTTGGAGAGCAGGTACTGGAACTGCGACTTGGTCGTGTTCGGGAAGCTCACCTCGAGCTCCTTAGCGTAGCTCACGACCTTGTTGACGGACGTGAAGAGCTGCTGACCGCACTTGACGCCTTGCTGCACGCCCTTGCTCGCGAGGCTCAGCTGGCCGAAGACGCCCGACGTCGCGGCGTTGATGGCCACGGTGGCAACAGCGTTGACCTTGGTGATGATCTCTAAGGCGCAGTCCTTATTCTGCGGGATGCACTCCATGCCACACTTGACGGGGTACTCGACGGGGCACTCGGCCCAGCAGGTCGCGATCTTGTCAAACTCGTACCCAGGTGGGCACTTCTTGGTCAGGTGGGTCTTACGGTAGCACGCCGAGTCGCCCGGGACGCCGAACTTGGGGCCGACCCAGTTGGGCAGCGACGCCACCACTGGCGCGGGTGTGTACGCTGGGATGGGGACAGGGGACACAGCCGTCTGGGTGGCATCGTTGGCGGCGTAGACTGTGCCGGCGGAGTTCTGCGTGGCGTCCTGGCCGGCGGCGAGGCCGCTCGCGACGGCAAGCACGGCGGCGAAAAGGCTCAGGAAGCTGGTCTTGACCATGGTAGTGGCTCAAGAGGGAGACTCTGGCTCAAGTGTGTGCTTGAAGGCAGATTTCCAAATGGCGGCTTGGGAGAATGGGGCCGAGAGTGCTGCGGGAACAGTGGAGCTGAGCTCTTGGTGATGCGCATCAAGTCAGAGCGAAATGGACCATCTGGAGAGCCGGTGGACGGTAACTCGGTGGAGACAGACTCGGTGACACAGCCAGTCGATTCACGCGAGCGAGGGCTCCGCGAGGAGCTCCAATCTGTTCGTGTCGGCTGTCATAATGAGTAAAGTGATGAATACATTTAATCAAAAGGTTGTTCTGATACTATTTACTATATTAATGCTCAATAAAAGGGTTTTAGTGGATGTATACAGTTGCGAAACACTTCACCTCAGAATATCCTTGACCCACTGTACCCATAAAAAAGTCAGCACAAAGTTCAAACTGCCAAAATCCACCTTTTTTTATCAGTTTTCCATTCGTTTTTCCCCCATTCTGGTGTATTTGATTAAAGAAAATAGCGTATTTATATCAACTTTCACCAAAACCTGCTGGCTTTGCGGCACACTCTTGGCAACTTGCACCCGGGAAAGGATTTGCTCTTTCAGTCGTGAGCATCCACTTGCTTGCTTGCGGTATTAGCTAACGCTGCACCAAGTGTCCACGAGACCACGATGACGACTCGGGGCTGTCACGTGGCCCAGCTGCTGATTAAAAGATCCGGTGGCCAAGAGCTCAATTGTAATAAAATCCCAGCCTGTCCTGGTACCTCGGCATGTTGTATGAGAGATTGAGCCTCGCTACTGGAGCGTTGAGCTGTTCTGTTTGTTTGGCTGCACTCAGCGTTAGCCAGCTCATTGTCATCGCCGCTTCTGTCTGAAAGCTCAGGTCTCTATGGTGGTGGGCATGTTCACCCACTTGTAATGATGAGCGTCTGGCTTGAAAGGCTGTCGGGGAAGAGCATCTCCGCGCTCTTGGAAAGCTCGTGGGTGAAAGTGAACGATCTGTCGAGAATGATAATCCCGCCAGACGAAACGAAACCCGAGACCTTGCTGAGTGTCGGCACGAGGATCGAGATGCCTACAGTACAGACTTGAGTGCGTCGATGAAAAGCCGTGGCGATTCGACGACTGGTTCACAGATCATCGCCAAAGATCGTGGTCTCCTTTGAGAAGACCTCTGCTATGTCCGGAGGTCTCCAGAGTGACTGGAATACCGGTATCGAGGCTCAGGGAAATACTTGCCGCTTCAGACATCCTCGACTTGGTGATCTCCAGGTTGAACCCAGTCGAGCGGTTATAGAGATTGGCTATTTTCGCTTCGTAGAAACTGTTACCTGGACACTCGGAAATACATTGTTAGCCTCCCCTCAACAGAGTTACAACGCATGAGAGCTCAGCCTGCACCCTGGTCATCTTGCACGTGAAATGAACCCCGAGCCATGGGCTGCGCCGTGAGCATCAGGCTTCCCACCTCTGGAGGTAGCAGCCGACCTTCCCCTCTGTTCACCGACACCACCCTGGACCCAGACGACGATGACGAGATCGTCCGCCCGAGACCCGAGCTCGACCGCGCGGCCATCGAGGAGAAGAGCCAGCTCAACGGCGAGCAATCGCTGCTGGCGCTCGCGATGAACGCCGCTCCCGAGAAAGTCCCGAAGCCCAAGCCCGCCACCGCCCAACTGCGAGCTGTCCCAGAGAGGCCAGGCTCTGAGGCCTCGCCCCGTGAGCGCGCCACGCTTGCTGTTGATGGGATTGCAACGATGGTAACTGCTCCGGTTGCGAGCTCAGTGCTGGAGCCAGTCACGAGTTCGATCAAGATTCGGATACAAGAGTCGCACAGCAGCGCCATCACGGCCGATGAGCATGAACACTCGAGGCTGCTCCCGGATGTTAAGTACTCGATGCGGGGAGCCCCGCTCACAAGTGAGCTTCACCAGCAGCAAACCGAGACTGTGGCTGGGCCATTCAGTCAGCCTGGGCTAGCATCCAGTCCACAACAACTGAGTGGTGCAGGGCACCATCAGCAGCCATTCAATGGAGCTCGGAAACTTCAGCCAATCACGATCACCGCTGCCACGAGTCCGGTGCGAGGCATACAGCAGGCACTACCAGCTCTCGGTACGGCTCCACTCGACAGGATGCACTTTGGACAGCAGCAGTTCGGCGCTGGGAGGGTGCCAGTGGGGGCGACTGCTGACCGCCAAAGCCTTCGCGGTCCAATATCCCCGCTGTATCGTGGACCAGTCCAGGGCGTTGGGTCAGTGTCTCACACAGGGATGACTGGGCGCGGTGGAGGCATCGCTGGCGGGCCGCGCGGTATTCCAAGGCCGCTTCAGGCGATGGCAGCGAGAAACGGAGATGACAGCCAGCGTGGCCAGACCACGCTTCAACAGTCCAAAGCAGATCACACGTCTCCAGTTCACCAGGATCAACGTGCTCAGCCGTCAGCAGCAGTGAAGAAATCCGCTGGCCATGATAGTGACGATGACGACTTTGTGGCTGACGACGACGAAGTCGGGGACTGGAATCTGGACGATGACGACGATACACAGGAACCAAAGCCCGAGCCAAAGACCGACGCACGAGAAGGCTCTCCGACCAAGATGATCGTAGCTCAGAGCGTCAATTCTCTGAGCTCCACGTTGTTCAAGAAGCAGCCGCCTGAGCCAATCCAAACCAGCCACTCAGTAGCTTCCGTACGAGCCGCACCATCACCGCCACGGATGGCTCCGCCATCCAAGTTCCGTCCAGCACACGAGATCGCCAACGACCTTGGCGATGTCGAGCTCGTTGCAGACAGTCAGCTGGATGGAGACGACGACGACGACGACGACGACAGCAACTTTGGCGACGAGAGCGAGGACGTCGAGGACTGGTTCGAGGCCGACTCCAAGGTCGAGAGCGCCCCTGTGCGAGCCAAGAAGGCGCTCTCGTTGGCTCACGAGCTCAAGACTGACAGTGCAAATACAATGAGACCCGTACATGGGAGTCCGGCGGTGCACATGGCTCCAGCCATGAGTCCAGTGATGACACCAACCGCGTTCCGCCACGCGCTTCCGGCTTCAGTAGGCAGCATTGAAGCCTTGAAATCTTCTCCACATCCGCCACCGATGCAGCGCTTGCCCTCTCGACAGCTCGTCAATCCTGGGAACACGTCCCCAGTGAAAAAAATAGCTCCAGGCATCGGCTCGCCGACCGTCGGGTCGCCACTGAAGCAGGTCTCGTACCGCTCGAGCATCGTCAGCGCAGCCCAGCCGGTGTTGCTGCCCATGGCTCCGAGCTCCGGAGCCAACGCGCCGATCCGCGACACTAAGGTGGTCAAGAAGAAGCGCGCTGAACTCCCGCAGCGCAACCTGCCGCATCCGACACCCAAGTTCGGCGACTGGCTCAACTCGCGCACGATGATCAACAACTACATCATCCTTGAGGCGCTCGGCTCGGGCAGCTACGCCGAGGTGAAGCTCTGCAAGGAGAAGGTCTCGGGCAAGCTCTTCGCGATGAAGTTCATCAACCGCGACATCATGAAGAAGGACAAGCTCGGGAAGCAGAGCAAGCTCGACGACATCAAGCGCGAGATCGCCATCATGAAGAAGCTCAACCACCCGAATGTCTTGCGCCTCTACGAGGTTATGGACGACCCGAGCATGAACAAGCTTTTCCTTGTGCTCGAGTACATGAAGCACGGCGACCTGCTGAGCCACCAGAAGAAGAAGCACGCAGCCAGCTGTAGCAGTGCTGCAACTGGGACTGGTGAGGCTGCAACTGGGAATGCCATGGAGAGTCTTCATGACCGGGACTTGCACTGTGTCTTTCTGCAGGTCGTGCTGGGCCTTGCGTACCTCCACGAGCAGAAGATCGTCCACGGCGACATCAAGCCGCAGAACATCCTCGTGGGTGACAAGGATGCCGTCAAGATCGCAGACTTTGGTATCTCCCAGTCGCTCTACGGCAGCAAGCAGAAGCTCACGGACACGGCGGGCACGCCCGCGTTCATGTCACCCGAGATGTGCTCCGGCGAGGAGTACTCAGGCCAGCTGGCCGACATCTGGGCTGTGGGCGCGACGTTCTTCATGCTCAAGTTCGGCAACCCGCCGTTCGTGGCCAAGAGCGCGATGCAAATGTTCGACAAGATCCAAAGTGACCCACTCGTGTTCCCGTTCGTGATCGACCCTTTGCTGCAGGACCTTTTGACAGGGATGATGATCAAGGACCCGCAGCAACGCATGACATTGTTGGAGGTCATGGTCCATCCGTGGGTCACGAAGGAAGAGACGCTGTCCAACTACGCAGCCGCCGCCACTGAAGGCCAGACAGCCCCACGGATCACAGTGTCGAGTGACGAGATCGAGCACGCGATCGACTCCAAGGACCAGTTTGCAATCATCGTCAACATCCGCATCCAAATGATGAAGAAGCTCCAGAAGGCGAGGCACGAGATGCGCCAGCGCCTGGTTCACGATGTCGGGACTGAGAGTACGAACTTCGCAGGCTCAGGATTGGACGGTGCACCAATAGCAGCAGCACGGGATGAGCTGAAGAAGTCTGGAAAGCTCAAGTCGCCAAAGCTCAAGTCGAGCAATAAGGTTCACGTTGGTCACCATAGTCACTCGAACGGGGTGGTGAGCGATGCTGGAGTGGAGGATGCTGACGGCCTGCTGCATCATCACCAGATGCTCAGTAGCGAGGAGATCAACTACCGCGCACAGCTCTTTTCGCGCAAGAAAACGGGCTCGACGGCAGTGCCAAGCGGTGCTGCTGGTGCTGGAGGCAAGTTCAGGGATCAGGGCAACTGTGGCTTCGAGACGGACGCGGACCTTGACAGTGGGAGTGCAGACACGGACGATGGCGATGGTGATGATGATGACGACGACGCTCTCTCCAGTGATGACGACGAAGCTGCTGTCGCCCAGTCACCTCAGCTGTTAGATGAGTTGTTGCTGACGACGCTGTCGATGCCACCACTCACCAAGACAAAGTCTGTAGAGGAAGAGCCTCGCAGGCAGGACGTGGCGGCCAGCTCTGCTCATACGAACGGCGGCGCACTCCACACAGAAGCAGCGAGTGGTGTCCAGGTTGCCCACGCTACAGCATTCGAAGTTGTCGACAAGAACGGATTCTGTGGTGCGTCATCGACGCTCGCGCTCCAATTTGGCGTGGCTTCGCTGCAGGGCAGACGCAGCACACAGGAAGATCGCTGGGTCGTGCTTCCGGAGATCAACGGTGAGGTAGCGCCCAAGTGGTCGGTGAGCGCCTTCGTCGGCCTCTTTGACGGCCACGGTGGTGAAGAGTGCTCGAACATTCTGCACGAGCAGCTCCATTCATGGATCTTCCGGGACCCGCACGACCTCATGCTGACGCCCGCGATCTTGCAGACGCGCTTTGAGGAACTGGACACGTACGTCTGCGACTATTTGCTACAGAAAGGCGACCTGAGCGGCTCAACAGCAACATGCTTGATCCTGAGTCCGTCCGAGGTCGATGGCAAGATTCACGCCATTGTCGCGCACGTCGGCGACTGTCGGCTGGTGCTCAGTCTTCGCAGCAACAATGAGGTGCGCGATGTGACGGAGGACCACCGACTCACGATGAGCTCGGAGCGCGATCGCATTCTGGCACTCGGCGGGCGTGTCGTGAACAACCGCGTGAACGGCGTCATGGCCATCACACGCGCGTTCGGCGATCTTGAGTTCAAGGGGCTGCTGGGGCGCAAGGCTGTGGCTGCGTCTTCATCATCGTATATGTCCTTGTCCTCCTCGTCGTCTACGGCGCTGATACCAGCGACCGTGCAGCAGAACCCGTTCCAGAGCGACGATGAGAAGATCCCGGCGCTGTTGTCCGCTCGGCCCGACATCCACCTGCTCGAGCTCGACCCGACAGTCCACGAGTTTCTGCTGCTCGCGTGCGACGGGCTCTGGGACGTGATGACGAGCGACGAGGCCGCCGACATCTTCCGCGACCGGCTGCACTTCCATGGCAGCCTGCAGCTCGCAGCCAAGGAGCTCGCGCAGGAGGCCATACGCCGCTACTCGAACGACAACATCACCGTCGTCGCGATCCACCTTGGTGATCAATGAGTTCTTCGTGATTGCCAACAGTGTACCACTTGGACTGGTACATTTTCCCGCCAATTGCGATCCAGAATTACTACGAGGAAGAGAAGAATGCTGGAGCTCCATCGCCTGCTGGACGAGCACCGCGACGCGGAGGAGAAGCTCGGTGCCTCTGCTGCTGCTGCTGCTGCTGCTGCGAATGGCATCCCAGTTTTCGACGACGCAGCGTACCGCCTGGGAAAGTACAAGGATGGCGCGCTGCTGCGGTTCCGCGGCGTCGTCTACGATGTGCAGGACCCCGAGCTCGTGCTCTTGTCGTCGGGCGGTGCTGCTGCTAGCGACCAAGACGAGGGCATGAGCGACGGAGGCGTCAACCGTTTTGCAGATGCGCAGGTGGGCAAAGATCTCGTCGAACGCGTGCCACTCAAGGTCGCGCTCTTCCCGCACCGGACCGAGTGGGCGCAGCGAGCATACGAGACTGGGCTGCCGAACAGGTTCGATGCTACTGGTGATGCGAGCGAAGCTGCGGAAAGCGGTGCGCTGGCTACAGGTAAAGGCACAAAGCGATCGAATCAGGATGCTGTTGCTGATGTCGATATGAGCAGTGCGGAGACGGTAGCTGCCAAGGTATCGGTTGTTGCTGCGAATGGCAGTGGGAAGGACACACTCAGCAAAAAGTCCAAGGCGACGGCTCTCAGTGAAGAAGACGTCAAGCAGTCGCCGTTTCTGCAGAACCTGATCAACGTGTACGTCTACGATGGCCAGTACAAGGACGTCTCATTGGACGCATTCAAGGTGAACGAGGCGTTTGACTTCATTGGCGTGCTTGACCTCCTTGTGCTCGGATCCGCCAAGCCCGCCAACACAACTGACGCAACGCAGCTTCTCACGGAAGACGAGCTCCAGCGGATGCAAATCTCGGATGTCTTTGACGAGATCCAGCAGCGACAGCGCACGGGTGTGGTCGTGCACTGCTGCGACGCGGCGGCGATCAGCGCCTTCCACCACGTCCGCCCGCACCACCCTCGCCACTTCTACACGCAGCTCCAGCAGAGCAACACCGAGAGGAAGCGCTTTTGCGCAAGCGAGTGGACGAAACTGGTACCAACAGCAGCTCACGTTGAGCTCAGCAGCATCCGCGAGCAGCTCATCCAGCACCTGGCTTGGGCGTTGGACGGCGACGCGCTAGCGGCCGAGTACCTGCTCTTCTGTCTACTCTCGCGCGTGTACTCGCGTCCTGACCCGACGACGCCACTGGGCAACCTGTCACTCAACCTCACACTCGGCAACACACTCACAGCCGACCAGGTGGGCTCACGGGTGGACCGCATCAACACTGTGGTTCGCTCGCTCGTGCCCGTGTGCACAGCGGTGGACCTCGGTCTCGAGACGCTAAACGAGTCCAAGTTCATCCCTCAGAAGGACTACGACAGCGACGCGATGCTCGGCGGCGTGCTTCAGGTCCCGAACGGGACAGTGCTGCTCGTGAACGAGACGACGCTTTCCGCAGGCCAGCTGAACGACCAGGGCGTGAAGAACGTCGGCGCACTCCAGTCGCTGGTGGACAAAATGCTGCTGCCGTACGACTTCCAGTACTACAGTATGGACTTTCCACAGGACGTCGCAGTGGTGAGCATGTCGGAGGGCAAGAGCATCCTGCCTGTGACCGTGTCAATCCCGATCGTACCAGCGACAACGACCACCAGTACAGCCAGCAGTTCAACTGATACTGAGCTCATTGAGGCGTTCCGCGTATTCATTGGCGTGCTGCGGACGCTTGAGGTGAGCATCGGCAACGAGCAGGCCGAGATCGCCGAGAAGCACTACGTGGCCTGTCGTCAGGCCAAACAGGAAGTCTCGGTACGTACGCCCATGCAACAACCATCGACTTGGCTAGCTCGTTTGATACTAAATTGCTATTGTTAAATGTATACTTGATTAGCTTGATGACCTGCACCGGTGGCTCCGCGTGGCGCGCCTCATGGCGCTCAGCCACGGCGAAGAGGTGGTCACCAAGGCCACGTGGAACCGCATGCTCGAGCTTGAAGCCAGGCGCCTCACCCGTCTTGAGGCCTAGACGAACAGTAGCAGACTTTCATAGAAATACAGGGCTCACTAGGCTACTCCAACGTCATGATGCTCTCGCTAGGCGCTCGCAGGCGCCCACTTCTGGATCACGACCACAAGGAACTCTTTCTCTATATAAGTATCAAGGTACAGCAGCACATAAATATCTGCATCTTGATATTGAAGTATCGAATGGTACAACAATCGTACGAACCGTGCGCGATGAGCAGCTCGAGCTTCTTGATGCGGATGCGCATGTACTGTAGGTCATTCTTGGGGTTGAGGTCGCGCACGACACCGCGCGCCTTGGTCGTCAGCTCCTTGATATATGCGGCATACTTCTCGGCCTCGGCGAGTTGCATCTGCGGGTGGCGCCGCAGCACGTTGCCGCCTCGGTCGGCGATCACGTAGCCCTCGACGCCCTTGTGGTTCTTGATGCGCTCGAGCGTCTCCTCGACCTCCGACATGGCTCTCTGTACTAATTTGCGGGTGTCTCTGCTGCTGAGGTGCCTGGGTGAAGAGCCCCCCTACAAAATTATCAAAGCAAATGAGAGAGCGCGCCTCTTGGGGACCTTGGATCGTCTTTCTATTACTGAGTACCAGTGCTGTTGTTGTCTATGGAGCTGCTCTCTGCCTTGGCGGCGACACCTCTCGGCCGAGCAACGATGTAGTAGGTCGTGCCAAAGTGGAATCGGTGCACGGTCTCGACCTCGAGTCCGGCCTGGTCCACGAGCGCGAGGATGTCGCGGTTCCAGTGGCAGCCCCAGCGCTGCGCGTGCTTGGCGGCGAACTTGTCGAGCACGTTCGATAGCCACGCGTAGTGCGAGCGACCGTGCTCTAGCAACAGGATCCTGCCGCCGCCTCGCTTGCACACGCGCTGCATCTCCTCCAGGGCCTTGACGCTGTCGTCCATGCTGCAGAGCCCAAACGTGTCCACGACCGTGTCAAAGCTGGCGTCGGGAAAGGCGAGTGAGCTCGCGCTCATCACGCGCAGCTCGCAGCTCGCAAACGACTCTTGGGCCTTGGCTGGGATCTGCTGCAGCATGCCGTCGCTAAAGTCCGTGAGCGTGAGCTGCACTTCAGGCACGTAGTAGGGGAGGTTGCGGCCCGTGCCGGCGGCGATCTCGAGCACGCGGCCCTTGGCGGAGCGCAACAGGAAGCGCCGCATGAGCGAGATGCCCGTGAGCATCTCGTCAAAGTCTACATCTGTAGCGAGCCATCATATACGCACACACGCTGACATTAAGTATGCAATACACTGATGAGGAGCTTCTGGCCATTGAGTGCGCACCTTTGTCGTACTTGGGGGCGTTGGCGTTGAAGACCTGCAGGCGGCGCGCGTCGCTAACCTCCTCGAGCGCCGCCTCATCCGCCTTGGGCTCGTAGAACGATAGGTACGCGAACGCCGTTGAGCCCATGTATACGACCGCGGCGCCGAGCAGCACGCCAGGGCGCTTCCACGGGTTCGTCGCCATTATTATGCTTGAATCGTAAGGCCACCACATGTCAATATCTGAGAATCTCTGGGAAAACTGAGTATTTGGTCTGAGAAGATCTCAGTGGTTCATCATTCGATTTTATCACATTCAAATTCAGACATCAATAGGCAGAATTAGATAAGTAGCTATCTTGATTTGATATACATATAATTGCGTCATGAAAAAAGATTTCCCTAAACCGGTGTACCGGTTTAGCTCTTTGCACATTTTGTCGTGATCTTTTGTGTCAGAATATAGCATGGCGCCATCACAAGCACGAGGTGCGGCGCCTGGGAACGCGCGCGCGCTCGCCGCTGTGGTCTGCGCGGGAGCCGCGCTGCGCGCCGCAGTGTATGCGCTGCCGTCACTGCAGCAGATGCTCGCGTCGCGCCCGGAGCTCACGACCGCCGTCTCGTCCTTCCAGCGCGTGCGCGAGGGCGCGTTCCTGTTCGACCACGTGGGCTCGCCCTACGCCGGCGACGTGTTCCACCAGCCGCCGCTCGTGTTCGCGCTCTTCTATCCGCTGCTCGCCAACGGTGGCAGCTACGCGTACGCGCTCACGTGCGCGCTCTTCATCTGCGTGGACGTGCTGCTCGCGCTCGGCTTTGTGCGGCTCGCAAGACGCACGCTGCTGCTCGAAGAGGGCGTCGTGCCAAAGGACGCGGCCAACAAGGAGATCTGGCTGCACCGCATCCCCGTCTCACCGCTCTTCTTGCGACAGAACTTGCCCGTTATGGCCGCCTTCATGTACGTATGCGTGTGTTACGTGACATTGAAAGCTATTGTCCTGTACTAACAACCCCCTTTGTGTTGTGCGTTGGTAGCTACCTTTTTAACCCGTACTCGCTCGCGTCAGCCGGTGCCATGTCGACCGTCTCGCTCACGCACTTGGCTGTGCTCTACAGCCTGGTGTTCGCGTCAGAAGGTATGCAGCGACTTCTTTTATATAGATATCAGAGCGTTGTGTATGGTTGGCACTGACGTGTGTGTATGTGATTGGTTTCCGCCAAATGTATGCAGGCGCCGTGATCGCCTCCATGCTCTGCATGGCGATCGGAACGTACCTTTCGATGTACCCAGCGATGCTCATGGTGCCGATCTACCTGCTGCTCCAGAGCGCCAAGGCTCTCCAGGTACGCATTAGTTAATTTATTTGAAGGCGTGACAATGTTCGCTCCAGTTCTGACCTGTAAACAATTTCCATATCTGGGTATGCTACTAGAACCCAAAACAAGATAAGAGGAATGTGGTGCTGCTGATAACCTGCGCTACGAGCTTCGTGGTCGCACTGAGTCTGCTCATGTACCTCTCGCACACGCTCAGCGGCGACTGGGACTTCCTTGAGGTACTGTAACTCACCACACTGTCAACTCTGTTTCGCTACCTAGACACTCACGACCCCCCCTCCTCCCTCCCTCCCTTTTGTCACCTGTTTGTCAAATTCCAGGAAACCTACATCTGGATCGCGAAATACTCGGACCTGACGCCAAACGTGGGCATCTTCTGGTATTTCTTCATGGAGGTCTTCGACCGGTTCATCCCGTATTTCCTCTTCGTGCTGCACATCCACCCGTGCATCTATGTCTACCCGCTTTACCTGCGTCTCAAGTACGTCTCTCTATCAGTTTGGTAGTGTGGTTTTTATTATTATGGTTAGCTTTAACCAGCTGCTATTTCTCCATGAAGACATCGCCCACAGGCCTATGCGAGCACGCTCATCGGGATCTTCACGCTCTTCCAGGCCTATCCATCTTTTGGAGACTTTGGCTTCTTCCTCGCGGCCATCTCGCTACACCCCAAGACCATCATGAGTACGTGACTTTACTGTCCATTGTCTGGGGCGGCTAACTAGTTGCTGACTAACCCTTGTTCCGGATATACTGTGGGCTATAGCGATCGAGAACCGGTACGTGTACGCGCTGGGCATCGGCGCGGCGACGTGCATGCTACCGGTCATGTGGTTCCTCTGGCTCTTCCCGGCATCCGGGAATGCGAACTTCTTCTACAACCAGACGCTTGTGTACCAGATCTTCAACTCGCAGATTCTCACGGCGTTCGTAGCCGCGACCATGAAGCGCGACAAGGACCTGCAGAAGTACCGCCAGCGCATGCAGGCGGCAGCGACTGCCAAGGCGACGGCGGCGGCGTTGAAGGAGTAGACTCCGTCTGGTCCCCAGTTGTGGTCGTGAGTTTCACAAATCAATTGCAACACCAGTGCCATGAATGGTTTGGCTTGTGTTGAGGTCGGTCACCTCGTTCATTCACTGGTTAACCGCTACTATCGATTCCCCTTGAGCACAGCCGGGAGCGTTCGGAACGGAAATGGTAAGGATCGTGGCGAGCTTATGAGCTCACTCGCTTTCGCTGCAGACACAACCTTGATGTGACCACGTGGCGGACTCGGGAACTCGCGCTGGTAGGGCTTCACCTTGGGTAAACTCGTCGGTCTGCCACTCTGGCAATGTCCGTGTGCAACAGAGTTCGTCAAAAAACCACAATGTTGGTTATTTGTCGTCAATTCACGCGGATCAAACTCAACGCCCATCTCGACTTACCTCGTGAAGCGAGTACAGGTGATCGAGCTCCAGGTCGTCACCAAACTCGAAGAACTCGGGCTTTAGCAGCGCTTTCCGGGATATCCTCTCATGGACTGCGGGCGTGCGGGTACGTGCGTGGTTCTGGATGTCTTTCTGCGATGCCCGTTGCTGTAAACAGAGAAACAGAGATAGTGAGCGAACTGATTCGATGATGAGGCTATCAGGCGAAAAGGCTCTTACGTTGTGGTGCTTGGACAACGGACGGTGCTCACTCGGTTGGCTATGCTCTGGAGAGGAAGCCTCGTGTACAGACTCGAAAGTGTCAAGTCGACTGGTCAGTTGGTGGAATGACGATTTCCGGTGGAGACCCTTGTGCCTGGATTGGAGTATCAGCGCTTTGAGCTGGTTCTCGAGCGGGTTATTCGGCCGCGTCTCCTGGATTCCTGAGACTGCTGTGTGGGTGGTGGGCTTTGTCAGTTTTGCTTTGGCAAGGGGTGATGGGGCTTGGAGTGCGACTGCAGCGTCTCGTTTGACAGCCTCGTCGACCTTCAACGTGACGCCTTTGGTGAGCGGCGTCTTCTCTGGGTCGAGCTCGAGTCTGGGGAAAGCCTCGAACGACCCCCGCTGTCCATCAAAGAGAGCATCCTGGACCGCGATGCTGGGAATTCTACGCCCAGGTGAGTTGCGAGATACAGAAAGCCTGTCGGGCGACGCTCGAGAGATGGAAGACCTCTCAGGTGACATGCGAGATGGCTGGCGCTCAACCGGACCAGCAGAATTGGCATCAGCAGGACTACCGCCATCCAGTGACAGTTCCTGTAAACTCGAAGACAACTGCACGTGTGGCTCGATCGTGCTCTTGCGGAGGAGGTCTGAGAGAAGCTCCTGTCTGTGTTTCTTCGTGACCAGGAAGCAGTTTTCTCCCACGAGCAGCTCGCCGTTGCGATCGAGCATCACGACATCGGACTGGAGTCCGTCGTAGTCTTCCTGCCGAAAGGTCATGTTCTCCGGGATCACCAACTTGGTGGGGTTCTGTAACCTGATTCCTGCGACGGGCGTTGAAATCACCGAACCCCCACGGCTGTCAAGCCGGAATCCGCCTCGCGAGCTCTCCCTCTTGGCTAAACTAGCGAGGGCCTCTTCGCTCTCGACCGACACTGTCGGGTCTGCGAGCGAGCGCAGCTTGAGTTTGAAGTCACCCTTACGCCGGACGTCACGCGCGATTCTCCGTCGAGTCTCGCGATTGTCAATGTCACTTGAGATCTCATCTCGCCGTTGAGCTTCATGGAAGTCAAAGGGGACGCGAGAGGTGATGTTGGTGGACGCAGTGTTGAGCTGACCTCTGGCAGAGTAGGTCGTGGTATCTCCTGCGATTTTCCTATCCCCCGGTGCTGAAATTGTCGCGTGGGACGAAGTCTGAGAGTCCACTTCGCTGCTATTGTTGGCAACTTCGTCCCAGGACACGATGTGGAATGGGTCACTGGATTTCGAGAGCGGACTCGGGTGGAGCGACAGCTTGGCGAGTTTCATAGCGATCATCGAGTGTCTCATCACCAGTGCAGAGGCTGTGGTTGAGCCTCCGAAGCGAGACGCAGCTTGAGAGGACGCCCGAGAGGGCGAGCGGGAGTTTCCAGCTGCGTGCTTCCCTATGTGCGCCATGGCCTTGGACGCACTCTCTTTCTTCCTCTTGGTGCTCAGCACTGCGCCGTGCTTGTCTTTGTCTCGCGCGAGGGCTTCCAGGTCGAGAGGGAACTGGAGGTTGCCACCATCATCGTGGTTCGAGTGCAGAGAACAACTGGAGAGCTGAATTGCGGCCATGAGTCCTTCGAGCAAACCTTGTGCTGCAGCGGTGAACTAGGATATACAATAGAGAGAGAATGGTCAGACTGGAATCAACATGCGAAGATTATTGAATGACCACGACTGTCAGGGTTCGTACAACTTCGTTCGCGTCAGGCTCGGACTCCGCGTTGTTGTCGTCTGCGTCGCTGTCAAGACCGCCATTGATGGCCATGTCGACGGACAATGTGATCATCAAATCCTGTGCACAGAGAGAGCGTCATGAGCTCATTGCTCCATTGAAGGCTCATGATAAAGCAGGTCCACTTACGACTCGAAACGTGCTCGCCTGGGTCTGCAAACAGTATTGCAGAGCCTTGTCATTCTCATTGTCGATCAGGATGCGATTCGCGATCGACACTTTGCGTGATGACGCCTCCATGTCTTCTGTTTCCAAAAGGTTCACCAGGCCCACGCTCTCTCCATTCAGACTCGGCGGCAACTCATATGGCGTGGTGCGCTACGATTCAGGCCCAATACTTGGCGCTCTCCTCGGTCAGTCAATCAGCTTGGTTTGCTCTCAGATCATTCAAATAAATGCACACTTTGGTTCGCAGACATATCCAGAAATACTCGCTTTTGCCGAGGCGACAAAGATAGAGCGACGCCCTCAAAGCTCCCGCCTGGAGCAGCTCGTGGACATCAGTGCCAGTCACCATGGCTCGAGAAGCCAAGGTCTTGGACCATGCAACAACAGATAAAGGCGAAATAAATTTGTTTCCCATAGATCAAGTCAACTCGCACGCCAAAGCGCCTCGGCATCGCCACCATCACCATCAGAGCAGAGTCTCACCACACGCCAAGCCAGCAGACACAGGAACACGAGCCGACTGCTGACTACAGCACTGGACCTGGTCTGATGCCGACGGCGGTGGGTGGCGCCGCTAGGTTCTTTTCTCGCGCCCTCGTCTCTCTTTCTCTCTCTCTCTCGTCTCTCTACTAAGCTATCGGGGACCCCGCTCTCGAGTCGCAGTCGCTTGTTACAGCTCACACGCCCACTCACTTCTGGTGCGCCTGGCGCGCGCTGCGCACGACATCCAGCAGTGCGCCGACGTTCTTCTTGTAGAGCTGCAGCTTAGCGTCCACGTCGGCCCACTGCGCGGCGCCAAAGCCACGCTGCAGCGTGCGCGAGATCACGACCGTGCGCGTGAGCTGGTCCACCTTGGCGGTCACGAGGTTGGATGTGATGGCCTTGACGACCCAGGCCTCGACCTCGTTTTCCTTGATGGCAAGCTTGGCGGCGATCGCGGCGTACGAGACCTCCTCAAAGCTCGCTGGGAACGCGCAGAGCGTAAAGAGGCGGAGCGTGGCCTCGAGGTCCTGCGCGTCCAACTTGTTGTCCGCGAAGAAGGCCGCGCCGGCGGCCTTGTGAAACGCCGTGTACTCGCTCAGCGTCTTCGTGGACACGATATCTAAGAGTTCGAGGAGCTTCTCGCCCTTGAGCGTCGAGGTCACCACTGGGCTCGAGATCAGGTCCACGCGCGCGACGAAGCTGGCCACGGGCTGCTGGAGCACAAGCTTGGTGGCGCGGAGCGCGACGGCCTTGCCGGTGGCCACGTCCTTGTCGCCGGCGGCAAAGGTCGAGAGGTACTTCTCCAGGAACGCGAGGACCTGGAGGCTCTTGTGGTTCTCGACGCTCTCGATCGCGTCGGCGACTGTGAGGAAGAGCGTGCGGCGCTGCTGCGCCGACAGCGACTGGGCCGCGAAGAGCGCCTCGACGTTCTCAAAGTAGCTTGCGACCAGGTCGAGGTTCTGCGTCTTGCTCGCGAACGCGATCACGTGCACGAGCGCGTCGAAGCGCAGCTGCGGGAGCGCTGCGCTCTTGTTAAACAGGTTGGTGGCACTAGCACACGTACACATACACAATCAGTGACCTCACCATATCAACCACACTATCATAGCCAACTCACATGCGCAATCGGAGCACGGCCTTCTCGTCCTGCTTGGCGAGCACGACCGCGAGCACCTTGTTGGCCTGCGCGACAGCGTCGGCCTGTGGCAGCTGGCGGATCACGTCGAAGAGCATGTTGAACGTGCCCTCGACGTCGGTCTCGGCATCGTGCGCGAGCAGCTGCTCGGCCTTGGGCGCGATCGCGGCCACGACAGCGGCGGCGTCGTTCTTCTTGATCTCCACGGAGAGCTCCAGCGGGTTCGCGGAGAGCTCCAGGAGCGTGTTCACGTACGCGACGAGGTCAGTCGCGGAGGCGGGGACAGCGGGCATCTTGGCAGGCGGGTGGCGTGGAGAGGGAGGGGCGGGGGAGCGGACGCGGAGACACGGGGCGGGCGCTGGCAAACGATCGGGATCGGCGCTTGGTGATGTGGGGGGCAATGGAACGTCCGAGCCAACCAAGTTTGATGGCCACAGCGGCGGGCCAATGTAATGTTGCGCCAAAGTTGCGCTTAAATGTAGTTGTAACTAAAATGATTATTTTTGCTGTTGACGGTCCATGCGACCTTCGCGAGGCAAGTTGAGAACCGAGATTTAATACAAATCTCAAGTAAAAAAAACGCTTACGTAAATTACGCGCAAACTTACGCGAACAGTAAAAGTTGCTTTTTAGGGTACATTCACACCTCCTTTTAAGGGTGCGTTTCTGTGTACAAATATCTTTATAAGGACAAATTCTTTTTTTCAAAAGTAAACATTGAAAAACAGATAAAATCAACCTAAAATTTAATTTTTATCGGCTAAGGCTATTTTTTTTTTTAACATTTGGCCGAATTGGCCCGTATAAAATTTATTTTTTAAAGAGTTTGACTGAACCGTCCCTCGGTTTGGACGCCCTGATTCCATACCCTTATAGAAAACCACCATATAAAAATCTTTATTCTTTTTTGGGACTCCTAAATTTGAGTCCTTAGACGGAAAAAAATCCCAATATAGAGTCTGTTATATAAAGGTGTGACTGTACAACATATTTTTGAGTACAGTCATATTTCTTTATAACACACATAAACAAGCAGCTTTGAACTTGTCCACGCTATTCCACTATGAGCCTACCACATCCGTCGAAGGACGTGTCCAGTTCCCACGTCTCTCACTACCACGCGGACACGACTTACCATTCTCCAGTATATTTTTTTTTTATATGCCACTCACTCACATGAACAAACTTTGTCACTGCGACACCACAAATATCAGAACTCGGGTAGCCGCACGAGACCTGGCGCGCGCGGGAAGCGCGCTTTACGCCTACGCAGCGGCCGGTCCTCAAACGACGCGAGCCTTGCCTCAATGCTGCTCATGTCGCCGCTCGAGTACATCTGGATGGGGCCAGCACACGAGTACCTTGTCAGCGAGATCGCATCGATATCTGAGTCAGAGTCCGAACTCGAGGCCGTCGTCACGCGGATCTCTTCGTGCGGCACGTGGTCCTTGCTTGCCAGTAGGATCGTGGCCACCGAGTCCCTCGTGAACTGGGAGGTCGTCGCTGGGATCACGATCGACTGGAGCGCCCCGAGCAGCGAAATGGTCGCAGCACACGTCCACTTCTCCTCTCTGCAGATGCTCTCGACGAATTCGTCGGCGCTGTCCCGCGACGTCGTCGCCCCTGCTGTTGCTGGTACGGTATGCTGTTGGCCACCGCTGATGGTGCCTTCACCTGATCGCTCCTCTTCAGACGGCGACATGGTCGACGGGCTTGGAGAATTCTGAGCCGCTGGGCTACTGCTGCCAGTGGTCGTCGCACCTGTAGAGGACGAACCGCCAGCGGTTGTCCCTCCTCCGGCACTGTCCTGGTTGAGTGGATACCGCCACGTGTGGCCCTGCGCGTACTTCTCAATGAAGCTCTTGGCCGCCGACACTTTTGCGTACACGGCTGGTACGCCTTTGATCCCACAGCCCCAGCCAAAGCTTGACAGTGCGACGAGGAGCGACGGGTCACTGGTGCCAGAGTCCAGGATCAGCGGCGCCCCCGAGTCGCCCTGGCAGCCGTCTTTGCCCTGGTCACCGCCAGCACAGACGATCGCAGCGTCCATACTCGAGTCGCCGATCAGGCTGTTGCACACAGAGTTCTTCACGAGCGGCAACGTGAGCGACTGGATCACCGGCTTATCCACACTCTGCTTGACATCCGCACCGCCAGCGTATCCATAAAGCACGAGCGTCGACGTGCTGCTGTACAGCTGCTGAATGCTTTCATTGTCGAGCACGAGCGGCGTCTGGATGCTCATGTACTGGAGTTCTACCAGTGCAAAGTCGTTCAAGAGGGTCTTGGGGTCGAACGCTGGGTGGATCTTGACGCTCCGGACCTTGATCTGCTCGCCGTCGCTGACTGAGGACGCGAACTTAGAGCCCACGGACACGTAGCTGAACGCCATGCCTTTGACACAGTGGGCCGCCGTAAGCACAAACTGCGGCCCAATGAGCGTGCCAAGACAAAAATTGTCCGCGGCCTTTGTCTTTCGCAGGCCCGAGAGGTACCCCTGGAGCATCGTGTCGCTGCCGCCGATTGTGAAGAGCTTTATGTCGGTCCACACGTCCTGCTTGCGCGTGGCCAGCTCGATGAAGTCCTTGATGGCGGACACGAGCACGTACGGGTGCACCACGGCCCGTCTGCAGACCTTGCTGTGGCACACGCTGAGCCCCGCGAGCTGGTCGCCGACGAGTACGAAGCTGTTGATCGTGCTGAGCGACACGCGCTTGCTCACTGCCTCGGGCACGACGCACATCTGGCTCGCCACGGCGTGTTTCCTCTCAACCACAGTCGATTCGTTGCTCGCCAAGGCGCAGAAAAACCAGTTGATCTTGAGAAATGGCCCAATGGGCTGGGCTTTGGGCACGTTCTCGTTCGAGATGAAGGCGTCCGTGACTCTGTAGGCCTCGAGTGTGTTGGTCATCTGCACGTCCGTCGAGTTCTCTACCGCCACGACGTCCGGGAGCAGTCGGAACGGTTCCGTCTCGCGCGGTGCTGCAATTCGCACGATCGCCATGTCGGCCGCGGGTGATCTCGTGCTGTTGGCGGTCTGGTTGAACTCTGGGTGGAGGACGACTTCGAGGACCTCGACCCAGTTGGCCACGTCACCGACCTCCACGTCGTCGCTATCGTGCCGTCGTCGTGAGCTGTTGTTAGAGGATGTCGTGCCATTCACCAGCGTCGCATTGGCTCGGCCATCAGCCGCTGAGCTTGTGAACGATTCAGCGCCGGACTGCCCCTTCATCATCATCTCTTCGTTGTCCTCCGTTGGCTCGGGTGGCGGGCTCTGCGTCTCGTAAAAGCTCTCCTTCGTGTTGCCAAAGAAGGCCCACGCGACGCGCTTGTCACTGCCACTCTGCTTGGTGATCTCCGCGACGCAATGGGCGTACGTGAGCAGCGCGTCGGGCGCGACCAGCAGGCCCATGCACCACGGCGCGTCGGGTTTCTCGCGCTCAGTCGTCAGGAGCGCCACGCGGTCCATCACGAAGCCCGCGTTGCGCACGCTCGTGACACGCCATGATGCCGTGCGCACGCCAGCGGTTGTCTGTGCATGAGCAGCGACCTGACAGCTTGTGATGAGCGTGACCGCGATGACGAGGAGAGTCAGGAAGGCGGCGCTGCTGGAGACAGGAGTCATCGCATGGACGGGGGGGGAGAAGAAGACGCGTCCTGTACGGCTCAATGGGCGTTAGAAAACGCTAACACGAGTAAGGCAGCAGCGCAATCAGCGGCAGTGGGCCGTCGTGTCTTCACATGCGCGCGGGCGGCGAGCACCTTCGGATGGTGAGCTGCTCGTCATTGGGCAGACCAGATTCTTTTATGTGGTGGGAAAAAAATGGAAGTGATGGCGAGGGCCCACTATTTATGCTGCTGATGACATATAGTTGACTTGATGTTTGTATGAGAGCGCACTATTAGAAGGTGGTGCAACTGTCATGATCTGATTCCATTGGTGGCAAAGAAAAGACTGGGGGTGGTTTTTAGCAAAGTGGTGTGGTCCATTCCATTCAAATGCCGGAATCAGAAGGACCCCTCTTCAGCATTCGACTGACAGAGCCCACTCGTCTACATACCTGTGATCACGTGCGTCGGAGGACAGATTCCGTACTCCTGAGTCTCAACGGAGGCGGTCCCCTCCTTCCAGTTATGGGCGATGGCACCTTCAAGCCAAATTGAATCTCGTTGTGGGTATCTCACCTTGTTCAGAGGTCTCTCTCAACCAGTGATGACAAGGACTGACATAACTGAGCCAAATCGCGTAACCACCAGCGCTTTCTTGGATGCCCGCGTCGTTTCGCGGCCACCATCTTGCCAGACAACACGGGCTCCTATCGGCTACAACCTACCGCACCCTAGAGAGTCGTGCTTAGGCTCGTTCGCCATGGAAAGAGCGGCGTCAAGGTGAACATCTGCACGCGGACGACACGCAACTACCAGCACCGCAGGATCGCGCCGCGGGCGATCGCTTAGGTATACGAAGAGATCGAGAACCGCATCGAGATCTCGTACGCCATCAAGGTGCCGTATACAGAGATCTGCAACGATCGCATCTACGACCTGTTTGGCGCCTTTGACACAACAACGCTCGAACCGATCGCACTGCATCTTCACGTTCCACATCTCGCTAAAGTGGCGCGCCAGCGGCAACGAGCGCATCGTGCACAACAAGTTGCACCTCGTAGACTTCGGTCGGTAGCGAGTGGCTCAAAACTGTGGACGACAGGCAGACCAAACTCACGAACGTTCTCAAGGACTTGCTAGGCGGCAACAAACAATCTCGGCGGTGGGAATAATAATAATCACGCGCTTGGGGGCGGTAGTGGTCACACTTCCAGCAAGGACGACAAGCTCGATGGCGGCGAGAAGTTCGACCAGATGGAGGTCGAGCGCAGGACCCGGAATTGCTCTCGTTCTTCCAGGCGCAGAAAAGATGTGCCAGCAGGCGGGCGCCGGGCTTAGCCAGGCCAAGCAGAATAAATAATAGCAAAGCAACAAAAGTTTTTTCTCACGATGAAACAAATCTCAGAAGCTTAACTCGATTTTTGGTAATAACACCTCTCGAAATTAGTCGATTTTTTTATCTCTGGGGAAGTAGGTTGGAAATAATTTACTAAATATTTATTATTCAGTAGTACTCGGAGTCCTGGTCTTCCGGTGACTGGACCGAGCTGCGTGGCGCTGCAGAGCCTCCGAACTGGAGATCGGGGACGTCAAAGTCGTCGTACGGGTCGCCTCCATCAGCGTCACCGTCGCGTGCGAGCTTTTCCCTCTTCTCCTTCTTCTTCCGGTGCTTCCCAGAGGAGGAGGAAGATGATTTCTTCTTGGCCACTGGTATATCCACCAGTCCATCGGAGCCCACGAAGTCTTTCTTCGCGTCCTCTTTGCCACTCTCGTCCGGGTGTCGCTCTCGATGGCGTCGATTGTGGCGGCTGCCACTCGTACTTGGACCTCGAGTCCCAGAGGAAGATGATGACTTGTCGACTGGAGGTGAGTAATCAAACTCATTCAGGCCACTGATGCCGTTCCCATTCCCATCGCTGCCTCCACTGCCACCTCGTGAGCCCTGACGCGAGCCTTTCCGAGACTCGAGGCGGTCGCGAGGCTGATATTCGCTGGACAAGGGCGCCAGCAGATCATCTTCCGACGGGAAGAACTTGTCCCCAGCGTGCATGTCCGTGGGCGACCGCGCTTCATTGTTGGTCGGCAGGACCGGAGGCGTGCCACCACCTCCAGAACGATCTCGATGCTCCTTGGACCGCTTTCGCTCTCGAGAGTCCGAGCCGCCAGTGCCACTACCACTGGAGGTCTTCTTGGACCTGTGAATCGAAGTGCTTTCCGCGATCGGCTCTTCTTTTTGCGGGTCATAGCGACTCGAGCGCACGGCACTCGGCAGTCGACTGTTCTCGGGGGACAGCAGCCGACTGGAGTGCATTGGGGGCGGGTGATGGTGGTGAGATGTCGTCCCAGTCAAGCTCATAGAGCCATATGACGGCAGGAAGGACCCGTTTGGGTCAACTCTGCCCGTGAACATGCTCGTGTCGCTGCTGCTGTTGGGCTTGGAGGAAGACATGCTGCTCATCGCCAGGCTGCCGCTCTTGATTCGGCTTTTTGAGCTTGCCGATGAGCACGATGAGCGCACTGTCGAGCCACCACTGTGGATAGCAACTCCACTTCCTCCTCCTGTGCCTTCCTCGTCAGAGATCACCTCGGCACCTCCCGACTCGATACCTCCGCCTCCAGAGTTCGTACTACTCAGACCACCACCACTGAAATGCAAAGTAGGCAACTTGATTTTCTGGAAATCGCTGCGAGGCTTGAGCTTTGGGAGGTTCCACTCCTCCTTCTCCTCGACCCAAAGCGCGCGTTCCCAGACCTTGACGAGCTCATTCTGCGGTAGAAATATCTCGACGAGCTGCTCGAGGAGCTTGGTCTCCTTAGTTTGCTCTCGGATCGTGTCAAGTAGGTTCTCGCGCTCACGCTCAAACTCGTTGTTGAGATCGACGATCTCTTGGCGCGCGAGCTCGAGCTTCGCGCGGTACTTGGTTTCTTTCTTCCGGGCGGCCGTGAGCGTGGCCTGGGCGGCCTCCTGTGCGCTCTTGAGCTCCTCGACGATCTGCTTCTTCTCTATGGCAAGCGCCTTGCGGGCGGCTTCGTTCTGTGCCTCTTTCTTCACCTTCTCCTTGAGCTTGATCTGTGCGCGACGGTACTCGACCTGTTGCTTGAGCAGGGCCACCTCCGAGTCCACCAGAGGTGGACGCTTGCTGTCCTCACCGCCGGTAGTGTCGAGCTTCCGATTCGAGGTCCCACCGAGGATCTGGCTCTCGATCTTCTTGAGTTTGGCGTGGAGCTCCTGTTTCTCCTTGAGGTGCGTCTCCATGACCTGCTGTGTCTTCTCGAGTTCCTTACCGATGCGGTCGCGCTGGTCCAGGATCGTCTGGTTGAACTCGACGAGCTCGGCCTGCTGCTTGGCGTGGTGGTCGGGGATTACCTCTTTCACGACGACTTCTTTGATGATCCTGACCTTCTGGGCCTCTTTCGCGCGCACCTCAGCCTCCTTCATGAGCTTCTCGGCCTTGAGCATCATCTCCTTGGCCTGGGCATCCACCTTGGCGGCCTCGCGCATTGCCTTTGCGATCGCTTCATCGTCGGCCTGGGATCGAACGGGTGCTGAGGGAGTAGTTGAGACCGTGAGCTTTGGTGCTTTCGCACTAATCGTAGTAGCCCGTGGGCTGCTTGGCGACTGAACAACTGGAGTCTCCTCAGATGAAACAGGGCCTGGCTCACGCTTCTCCTGGGTTAGCTCTGCGAGGATGTCTGGACGGGACAGACCTCTGGCCTGCGGTGTCTTCAGTGGCGGTAGACTGCCAAGTGCCGAGCTTGAAGGCTGTGGGCTGAGAGGTTCTGCTGGTGTCGGCTTGGGTATTGACGCCACTGGAGGATTTGCAGTGTCAGCAGCCACCGGTTGACTGGATGGATCACTGGAAAAATGAGGCTTCAGCTCAGAAGCCACAGGCTGTAAACTGTTCATACCTAAGCTCTCTTGCTTGAGCTGTTCGTTTTGCTGCTGGTGAGGCACCTGCGCTCGTTGCTGCTCTTCCTGTAGTGCCCGTGCCTCGTCCATCATCTGCTTGGCGCGCTGGAGCATCTCTGCCGCCTCTTTCTGGTACTTTGCAATCTCTTCGCGCTCTTTTGCCAGCGCCAGGTCGACAATCTCCGAGTTCGAGGCCACTATGATGGCCTCGGCTGGGACCAGGCTCTCAAGCTCCCTGGTCGCGTTCTCTGGCGAGCTCAACAGGCTTCTCGACGGCGTCGTCATACCACTCGCAGTGCCCATGCCACTGCCCCTCGACTGGGTCTCGAGCATCTTCTTGAGTCGCTCGATCTCCTCCTTGTACTCGCGCAACTTGGCGTCCTTGGGGTCCTCGTTCACAATCGGCTTGTTCTTGATGTTCTTGGCGCGGTTTGCGTACCGCAGCGTCGAGAGCGTCTCGTCGTAGTTGTAATCGGCGGGGCTGACGGCCGCGACCATGAGCGTCTTGGTGTTCCCGCCCAGCGAGTCCTGGAGCAGCCGCGTAAGCTTCGAGTCACGGTATGGAATGTGCTTGCCCTTGCCGTCCACGAGCGCCGAGATGACGTTGCCCAGCGCCGAGAGGCTCAAATTGATCTTGCAGCCCTCCTTGAGGCGGCTGCCCGTCGCGCCCGTCTTGCTCTGACGCTCGCTGCCAGCCAGGTCCACCAGGTTGAGCTGTCGACACAGAGATCACAGAGATGTGAGCCTAGGCTTATTCTTGAAGAGAGCTATTGAGAACAAGACCGTACCTTGCCGGCCTTGAAGTGTTCCTGGTCGCCGATCTTCTGGCTCGTCTCGACCACGACCGTGAAAATCGAGTGGGACCGCGACGAGCCTTCGTTCTAATGGAAAGTCACAGTGTTAAGCTTCAGTTTTGAGCTCCAACAAGAGCCACAAAGTCATGTACCATGAGCGTGG
This sequence comes from Globisporangium paddicum, assembly GCA_023334015.1. Taxonomy (NCBI): domain Eukaryota; phylum Oomycota; class Peronosporomycetes; order Pythiales; family Pythiaceae; genus Globisporangium; species Globisporangium paddicum. Next base: position 25,984 of record JAASFV010000245.1, read on the forward strand.
ACCCAACGGTTCGGTTCTTGAAGCCCCGGTTCATCACTCTGCATCAACAGCCAACGCTCAAACTGTGAGCCTCCAACAAACCCAGACACGCTTCCTACAAGCAGGCAAAATTCTTACCTGTTGATCGAGTCGACGTCGCTCACGACGATCTCCGTGAGGTCCTTGACGTACACGGAGCCGTCAGCACCCTCTTTCAGGTCCAGTTTCTTCTTCGAGTCGTCACTAAGCAGGTCGCGGATGTCCTCGTTGTAGATCTCGAGGTAAGACGCGCGCACCATGTACTCGCGCGACGGATCGGCGCTGATGCTCTCAAAGATGTGGTCGAACGAGTGCGGGATGACGCCGCGGAGCTCCGGCGGGCTGTCCTTGCCCTGCATCGTGTGGGTCTTGCCACAACCGGTCTGGCCGTAGGCGAAGATCGTGCCATTGTACCCGTCAAAGATGCTCTCGACAAGCGGGTACCCGGACTCGTCGTAGAACTGACGCTGGGACGTGGTCTCGTCGTAAACCGAGTCGAACGTGAACGACTTGACCTGGTCGTTCTCGGGGCACTTGATCGAGATGATGCACGCCTGCGGGTCGATCGTTACGATCGCCTTGCGGCCCTCGACGACCTCCTTGCCGAAGAGCGGCCGGCAGCGCACGACGACCTTGACGGTCTCCTTCTCCTTGGCACTGCTGCTTGGCTCATCCATAGCGGCGGTGAGGCTGCTAGACAGCAGGCAGGCAGGTCGTGAGAGCGAACTGCAGCAAGGTTGAGGTACGATGCAAAGCCTGAAAATAGACACCCAAGCGCACGACTGAATGACCAGCAACATTTGTATTTTTACAAGCACGGTGAGCTGGGGCCGTCGTCGTTTCACTACTTCAGGTGTCTAAGCGCTCCAGTTGACCTGGGAATTTTACTTGGAGCTGATTGATATAGGTTGATAGGAAGTCGACTGCGAGTATTTTGCGAGGGCATGCATGGCCAAGGAAATGGGAGCTATGGATCTGACACGAAAGTGATTTCGACAGGCGTCCACCTTGATTGAACGTCTTTCCATCTGCTTCAACATCAAATGGGTGCAGAGACAATCATTATGTCCATCCTTGAAGGACATTGCGTCTCGCCCCTTGAGCTTGTGGCTCCGCATGGACACAACTACCCAGTCCAACAGAAGCTCCATGAGTATGCGCTGACGACAACAGCACCCAGTCCCCATACTCGAAGAGCTTTACGCCTGGAGCTTTAGCAACGCCAAGCTCGCTCAAGACACACACGTTCGCTCCTGAATATGTTTCCAGCAAGCTGCTGCTAACAGACGACCTCGCGTACGTGCGTTGAGCCACTGGAAGTAAAGACCCTGCAGTCAGCTCCTCATTCTCGAGAGTCTGCTGCTGCGAATGAGAAAGGCAACGGGCCGCCGTTTGTGGCTCAAGAGCTCTTCACTTCGTCCACTGGATCCACCTGTGACTGACGAGCTGACTACCTCCTCGCTGCTCTATAAACCTTTGTAGTTGCGCTAGGAAATATACTTTGTATACATATTATACTATAAAAAAACTATTTATATAGAATAAACAGCTATATACGCATTATGAAAGGGCCAGCCGGTCAATGACCAACAGCTCCGCCGCAACTGGCGACCCAAGTGAGTGTCCTTGAAAACGAAGCGTGCCTCAGCATCCAGCAGGCCTTCCGTCTGGCTGGTTGCAGCCCCAAACTCAAGATTGGGTCCACACTACGCTCGTCACTCTGCTCGTTCGCAGATGCGGTCGTTTGGAGCCACACGTTCGCTGCGTCACCTGCTTTCCAGGCATGCTTTCTCGCGAGAGAGAGAAAAATAATTCTTGAAAGGTGCTTAGTTGAAGTCACTTGGGCTCAACTGCTCGGAGCTTGCTGAGAGATGATCAACGCCGCAGTCCTCACTCACTTTTGAATTTGCTCCTCAGTCAGCAAGCCTTTCTCCCACCTCACAATCCACCTACCATGAAGACCACCACCTGCCTCGCGCTCCTTGCTGCTCTCACGCTCACCCACGTCGACGCCCACGGCGGCATGGTCAGCCCCAAGCCTCGCGCGCTTATGACCATGGGACTCGCCATCGACAGCACTTTTGGTCACCCGATCACGATGCGTGCTGACTACACCAAGGGCAAAGGTGGCGACTGCATCGGGTTCACGGCCGACACAAACCTCCAGACGATCCCAGTGGGCACGTCCAAGATCTCGATGCGCGCGAACGACGGCGCCAACCACATTGGGCCTTGCACCGTCTCGCTCGTGGACCCACAGGACAAGAGCAAGAAGCTCCAGGTGGGCCAGATGAAGGACTGCATGCGGTCGCTGCACCCCGGCCCGGGTGCCAAAGGGGACGCGCCGATCATGGCTGAGATGACGATCACCGTGCCCTCGGGCTCACTGCCCTGCCGTGACGGCCACTGCGTGCTCGAGTTCGAGTGGGAGGCCCAGCACGTGACGCCCTACGAGCACTACAACAACTGCGCGGATGTCAAGATCGCTGGCAGTGGCGGCGCGAACTCGGGCGGTGAGGCCACTCCTGCGCCGGCAGCGACGCCGACGGCCACTGAGAGCCCAGAGGTGACCTCGAAGGCGCCTGCTGCGGCCAAGCCCAAGCCAACCACGGAGGCGCCAGCGGCCAAGGGCGCGTACGTTGGCTCGACGGCCGACATGACCACGTGGTGCAACTGGAACTGCCCTCAGTTCTGCCCGTCGGACCTGTGCAAGCTGGGCTAGTTGTGTATTGCGCAAGCTGGCCTAGTTGTGTATCTGTAGTGTTATATGACTCAAGGTTGGGCTCCAGCCAACCATTCAACTTCAATGTCACTAGACAACATATGTCACTCAAACAAAAATCAGGTCACTAAACTTGCTGGTCAAAGTGACCGTCACTCTTGAATCCAATAAAAGAAACTGACTGGTACGACAATCTGTAATTCGTAGCCATCATATCTGATTATCAGATCTATAGTGAAAGTCATACATCAGCTCGCACGACATAGTGAGATCAAGTAACTGACGACAGTTTTAACTGTGCATAAATATATATGAAAGTCAAAATAGCAAGTGTCCAATAAATGATGATGGCCACTTGCTACAAAAAAGTTCATGTACTTGAAGGCGCATAGGTTCGCGCAAACGTTCACGAGCCTTTATTTCGAAGTTATATATCGGCTACATATACATATATATTTTAAATTGCCAACATAATAAATAATACGCGCAACATAAGATAGAAAAATAAAGAAGAGACAGATGCTGCCAAAAACTGTCCTCTTTTTGGAATATTCTGTTAATGTTATGTATTGTTTTTTGTATTGGAGAGTGTGTACACTAGTCATTTTAATAGTGAACCCACGTACTTTACAAACTCGGATCCAGGCAACTTTGAATGGCCGAACTTTGGTCCCACGCATGAGTCCGTTTCGCGCTCACGATCCTCCAGCGATTCGTCTGATCTCACGTAGGAAGCGTCTGCTGCTGGTTCTCCCCACTCGGTCATTCCCACTTCTCCCCCCAAGGCAGCAAGTGACACCATGGCGAAGAACGCTACGCCGCGCGAGTCCACGCCGCTGCTCTACGGCACGGCCGCCAGCGTGCAGCTCGAGAGCCACTCGGACGCCAAGGCCCAGTCGCGCCGTTGGAAGTTCGCGGCCTCGGGCGCCGCGCTGCTCTGCGCCGGCGCGCTTGTGACCTCCAAGCTGCAGGCGCCGTCGCCATCTTTCGACCAAGTCGTGGCCAGCGGCAGCATGAGCTTAAACAAGGCCAAGACGTTGGACGAGATGCCCGTGGACCCAGCCACCGCCGAGTTCTACAAAACGCTGAAGGTCTTCACGGACGAGAACGCCGATCCGTGTGAGGATTTCTACCAGTACGCGTGCGGCGGCTGGCTCGCGACCAACGAGATCCCGTCGGACCAATCGGATATCGACTCGTCCTTCTACGCGGTTAGTGAGGACAACAAGAAGATCATCCGGAAGATCATCGACTCCAAGCCACCCGTCATCTCCGAGTTC